>CAUYRT010095596.1:0-125336 GCA_963574885.1 Lepilemur ruficaudatus
ACCTTCCTGGCTGAGCACTGGGAATCGCTTCTCTGCTTTGCGCAGAGCAGTGCCAATAACTATTGAATTGAGACATGAGCTTGGAGATGGGGCCATTGTTGAAATGGCCTCTGGAAGACACAGACAGGCCAGGACTTCTCACGTTCGATTTAGATCGACTTTTAACGCTGGCACAAAAAGAGCTGCACAAAGTTCCTCCTCATCACTCCCATGTTGCAGAAAGTAAAACTGAGGTACCTGGAAGGACTGTCCAGCTGGTGTGGGAAGTCTGGAACGTCTGGCTTGCAACATGAGACCGATACGCTTCTTGCTTGAGATTTTGCCTCAAGCCAAGATCTTTCCCAGGGAAGAAGTTGACTCAAACTAGGACAGACCCATGGGTCACCCCAAGGATGAGCAGCCAGATGCTGCCCCCCAGACTCTCCAGGCCCCTTTCCTCTGTGCTGGGCTCTGTGCACAGCTTCCTCTGAGCCATGCTCCCTGCTGGGGAGGTGCTCTGGAATGCTCTGCCCAACTTGCTCCCACCATGGGCATCCACATCATACAGGTCAGAGCCAGAAGGACCTCATAGAACAAGAGGGGAAACTGAGGCCCAGAGAGGGAAGGCAGGAGGCTTTGCCCAAGGTCACTCTCCCAGAGAGATCATGTCTTTCCTGGACTTCCTAGCTGATCCTTCTGGAAGGACCACAACACCTAATTCTTCTTCCTGTCAGGCAATAACTGTCTTGTTTAAACTGTCTCTAGGATTAGTCAAACAATCAGAGATCACAGCCAACAGCCGCCCTGTTCTCTCATTACCGGGTGCTTATAATTAATATTCATAAACCAAGAAGGTGCTTGTCGTTCTTTGCTGAAAAGGAATTCAGTATTTCCAGTCAGTGGCTGCAAACACATAGCCTCTTGTTACCCCATCATGGAAAAAGAGCTTGACTACTTCAGCAGATGCACTTGGAATTGTAGCTGGCAGAGAACAGAGCCCGGGGGTGGGTGGGGGCAGGACACTGGACAGAAACCTCAGGTGGATGGTGCAGGGGAGACAGACTGGGAGAGAGGGACAGAGATATCGAGGGCAGTAGAGTCACAGAGACACAGAGACACGGAGAGAAGAAAATGAGAACGTGAGCAAGAGAGAGAAGATTGTACAACAAACCCAGGGAGAAACGGGGGTTCATCCAGAGATGGGGAGAAACAGAGAAGGCAGAAGACTGAGTGAGAAAGACACACACACACACACACACCCAGGAGGCTGGGGGAGAGAGGAAGAGACTCAGACAGGCTCAGAGGCAGAGAGAGGCTGCGAAGTGACAGAGAGGTGCGAAGGAGGGCACAGTGGCCATCGGAGAGACAGAGGTGGTCAGAATCCTTGGGCCATCTGCCTTTGAGTAGGTGGCACAGAACATGCACACGGTTGGCACTCAACCAGTCTGTGGCCTGGCCCCAGTTGGCACTGAAAGGTACTCACCCAGGGCTGATCCTGGCACAAGCCCCCCACTGTGGGGCCTGACATCCAACAGATGGCCCCCAGCTGCAGCCCCAGCACAAAACCTGTCCTAAGGTAGGTGTCCCCTGCCTGGGGGCCAGCCAGACATGGTGGATGAACCAGCAAGTGCAGCCTTCAAGCCTTTGCCTGTGCCACTCCCTGCCACCCCCTGCCTGTGACTAGTCGGGAAATCTGTTTCCATTCCTGACTCTGCCACTGAATGGTTGGGCAAGTCTCTTTATTTCCTTGTGCCTCAGTTTCCCCAAATGTTAGATGAGAAGTGGTCTCCAGTGGTCTTTGAGGTTTCCTCTAGCCCTAGAATTCCATGATTTCAGATCCCAGCTCACTCCTGTTTCATGCCTTGCTCGAACAGCTCCCCCCTGCCCCAATATTCTAATTCCAGCCACCCTCCCTGGCTCACTTGGGCTGTGGGTGGCTGGGGCAGCCATGGCAAGGACACGCTCCTCCTGCAGCCATCTGGGGCTCTCGGATTTGCACATCAGAACCCAAGGAGGGCTTTTAGCTGCTCATGCCCCCGGGCCCCGGTGAAGCAGCGAAGAGGTATCTTGAAAGTGGGGCTCTCAGGAGGATGAACTTGGCCCCGGAAGGTGGATGCCTTATGGTTATTCATGAGGGCCGCGGCTGAGGCCGGGCATGTGAGAGGAGCAGCTGATTTTCCGGAAGGGTGGAGAGGCGGGACTGGGAAGGTGGGAGCCACCGTAGCTGGAGAGAAACCAGAGACCATGGCGGGAGACGCTTCCACCAGCCACGGTGGCCCCTCTATGTCACAGGTGGAGAAGGTGCTACATAATGAGCCACCCCACACTCAGCGGCTTCCAACAGCAATCATTCCTTTCACAGATCCCTGGGTCACCAAAGCAGGCTGGGCTTGGCGGGGGTGGCTCTGTACGGGCTGCCCCTCCTCCACCTCCTGAGACCCCTGGGCTAGCCTGGGCACGACCTTTCCGGGGCCTTGGCAGAGATGTTTGGGAACAGGTGGAAACACGCAAAGTCCCTTGAGGCCTAGGCCAGGAGCTAGCAGAGCACCACATCACCTCATCCCATTGGCAGGATCAAGTCCCACTTAGGTGGAGAGGCAGGAAATGCACCCACCCACAGCAAGAGGGCGCTGCTGAGCTCGTGGCACAGGCAGCACTCGAAGAGAAAGAATTGAGGCCAATGACGTAGTCTATCAAAAGCATCTACCATGGCCAGGCACTGTGCCCAGAGATAGGGATTCACGGTAAAAAGGACAGACAAGGTCATCGTCCTCATGGATCTCACAGTAAACATGTAAACAAACGAATAAACAACAAAGGTCCAGATAATTGAATTTCCATGAAGTAAATCCCAGGGTGGGGGGAGGATGTGATGGGGAGAAACTGAGGCATCCACTTGGATACTGCAGCTTGGGACGGCCTCTCTGAGGAGGCGGTCTTTGAACAGAGCCGAGGGGTGAGACTAAGACAAGGAGGCAGAGCTCCTGGGCTGAGGGAGCAGCAGGTGTGGACTCCAAAGTCAGTGCTCTCTCCAAGCTTCCCTGTTGCCTCTAGAGGAGGGAGCTCCGGGGAGCTCTGGAGTGTCCCCTCCCTTCTCTCCATCCCTGGCCACTGCTCATCACCTCTGCCTGGATGACCAACAGCCCCCGCTGGGCTCCCACGTGCCTCTCTCCTTGCAATTGCTCTGTCTCCCCATCATGGAGTCGCCTTTGCAAACCACGAGCCTGACTATGTTACACCCTTGCTCAAAGCCCTTTAAGGGCTCCTGACAGCCTGCAGGATGGAGACCGAGCCCTGCACCTCGTATTCTAGGCTCTGTGCAAACCAGTCCCAGCCCCTTCCTCAGCTTTGTCACCTGTTCCATTCTCCTGTTCCTTTCTCTCCAGCAGGGTCAAAGGCAGTGCTAGACGCAGCGTTAGACTGTGTGGGTCTCCTGACTCTGAGTTCAGTGCTCTTCCTATCACACTGTGCTGCCGCTAGGATGGGGACACCCAGGATGGCTCTGATACCCATGGGCTCCACCCCCAACACTGCAGTCTGTGTCCACAACTAGACTGTGAGCTCTTTGAGGGTAGGGGACATGTCTCCACCATCCCTGTGTCTCTGCTGCCAACCCTAGGACTGGCTGTCCCAGGGGCCTGCCAATGTCCGGTGAGATTGCATGAAGGCATAGGTGTGTTCTGGGGGAGCACCACAGGAAACTCTTCAACCTTTCTCTAACTGCAGGCAAATCTCCACTGTGTCCTCTATGTCCTGGTTTTGGTGGCAGGCCTTGGGGTGGGGAAGGGGGAGAAAGACGGGGCTCACTGAGGAATCAAAAAAGCCTGCCAGGCCCCCAAGCAGGCACCGGCTGAGGGAGATCTCCTCCTGCCTTCGTGTCTCGGGCAACAGGATTCTTGGCCATGACGTGGGTGGGAGGAAAGCTGAGTCTCCGATCAGCTTTATGGACAAAACTTCCAGGGAGAAGCAGAGGGCCTGGCACATAGTAGGGCTCCATGAGTTGTTGAATGAACTGTAGGAAGATCTATGAACACTTCTAAGCCTAAAATTTGGTCTTCAACCCTGACCTTAGAATCACCTGGGGAGCTTTGAAAACATGCCAGTGTCTGGGCTCCACCCCAGACCAGTTAAGCCAGACTCTGGGGTTGGGGCCCAGGCATATCATTTTACAAAAACTCCTGTATTCATTAGGGTAATCTTAGTGGCTGTCACAGATCAACCTTTAAATCTTAGTGACCTAACTTAGGAGAGGGAATTCTTGCTTAGGTGAAGTCTGTCCTGCCAGGGCTAGTTATGTTCCACGCGGTCACTCAGGATCCAGCAGACAGAGGCTTGATCATCTTCAACATGTGACTTCCGAGGTGGCCCAGGTTCCAACAACTCGTCTAGTCGGCAGATGGGGAGAGAGAGTGGAGGATTGCCTGGGACGGTTTTTATGGGCCAGGCCTACAGTGAAATACGCCACTTCCACCCACTTGCCACTGGCTAGAGCTCAGTCAATGGGCCCATCTATATGCAAGAGAAGTTGGGAAATCTAATCCTTGGCAGGGAAGCCACTTCCCAGCAACACTAAGAGGGAATCATAAATCTTTGGTGGCCAGCTGGACACACTGTCACAGCTTCCCGGGTGATTCTAATGTGTAGGCTGACTTGAGAACCACCGGTCCAGAGCTTCACAGCTTGGTTAGAATTTTGTTCCAATTCCTCCCCGCCCCGTCTCCGGTGCTATGGAGCTGCACACGTGCCTTGGGCTGCCATGCCTTCCGATGTCACGATGTTTCCAGCCTAGGGGATGGGTGGGAACCCACAGGAGTTTCAGGACAGCAGCCTCTTCCCCCTGGGAGGCTCTGTACAAGGGATTCGTGGGAGATGGAACAGATGGATTCAGGCCCTGCAGGGCCTTAGAAGCCAGGCTGGGGGGCTTGGCCTCGGAAGCCATCAAAGCTTTGGAAGCGGGAGAGTGACAGGCTGGGAATGAGCTGTACGAGGGTTAATCTGGTGGAGGGACGTGCAGAAGCCCGGTGGGGGCGAGGCTGCCCGGGCTGCGTTTGGCTCTCACTTTCATCTCCAGGAAGAGGAGGCTTTATGTGGGATCCTGCCCCGTCTGGGGTCTGCTCAGTGCCCGAGAAAGGGTGGTGCTTGTGTCCTGCCTCACGGGAGGGTTTCCTTTCACTTGTCCTGATTGGCCACCCTCAAGACTACTCAGAGGAATATATTCTGGACTCCCGAAAGCAATGCTAGAAGAGAAATTCCTCATGTTTTATGCCATGGGAACACTACTGTAAAAACTATTCATAGTCTCCCAAGGGGATGTCTTTGTGGGGGAAATACTCCTTTGTGTATATAAGGTCTGTTTTGTTTGTAAGGGAAAATCAATACTCAATAAGTAAATTCATTCACCCACTCATCCAACAAATATTCATGAAGCCCAGGTCCTACGGCAGGCACTGGGGACATGCACTGAACAGGACAGGTACAGTGGTCCCTGTCCTCGTGAAGTCTGTGGCTCTTTGCAAATATATCCATTTGCAGATGAGAATACCTGTTTCTGAATGCCCCATTGCTAAGGCCCACTTAGAGCTTTTCAAATCCGAGAAGTACACTGGCATCCTTCGATAAAGACCTAATCGGAACACAGACACAAAGGTACCTTTGCAGCATGTAGAGTAAACAAAATAATTTCCTCTCGGGAAAGTGTTCGTAAGGTATTCAGGCTTAGAAAATTGCGTCTGAAGATGTTGAAAGTCAAAGGACCTGTTTTTGTTCAGACAGTGCTTTATTTGTAATACTCAATTTTAGCTAGACTTCATAGTCCTAGCAGTTTTTAAAAAAAATGTTTGCAGTGTCTCTGATTATAAAAGTAATATATACACATTGTAGACCATTCGGGAAAGAAAGAAAAGCAGGGGGAAGAAAATGATGATCACCCATAATCTTATCACTGAGAAATAACCAGCAATAATATTTTGGTGTTTTTCCTTCTAGTTTTTTTTTTTAATGCTTACATTAAAAAAGTTGCTATCAAAACATTACGTTGTAAGCATTTTCTCATTTTACAGTGTTAACATTTATCATAAACATATTTGTTAATGACTACCTAGTATTCGAATATACTCTTGTATCATAATTTACTTAACTAATTCTCTATATGAAACGTTGAGGTTGTTTCTAGCCGTTTGCTATAATAAGCAAAGCTGTGCTGCCTATCTGCATGCATCAAGTTCTGTCTGCGTCTCTGATTATTTCCTTAGTATTGGTTCTTTTAGACATTAAAATGCTCAATTAAAAAAGTGGGCAAACAATTTGAAGAGGTGCTTCACAAGACAAGATAGGCAGATGGCTGTAAGCACGTACGACGAAAAGCTGTTCGATGACATTACTTATAGAGATGACATTAAAACCACAGTGAAATCCCTGTATACATCAGGTGGGTAAAATTCACAAGACCCACAGTGTCAAGTGCTGGTGAAGATGTGGAGCAACTGGGTCTCTCACACATCGCTGGTGCAGTTGAAAATGGTACAACCACTTTGGAAAATGGTTTTCACTGAAGTCAAACATGTACCTACACTATGACCCAGCGATTTCACATCTAGGTACATACTCAAGAGAAAGAAGGTGTGTGTGTCCTTAAAAGAATACTCCTATATTAATATATTCTGTTTATTATAGCCCCAAACTAGAAACAATCTAAATACTCATCAATATGTAAGTGGACAAATTGTGGTGTTTTCATACTATGGAATACACTACATAGCAACAAAAAGGACACACTCTTGGTAAATGCAACCACATGGATGAATTTCACAGGTATTACGCTGAGTGAAAAAAGCCAGAAAGGATATATTCTGTATGATCTCCTTGATAGGAAGTTCAAGAACAGGTAAAATGAATCCATGTTTGTTAAAACCAGAACAGCGGTTACCTCTGGGGGCACAGATGCAGACTAAGAAGATTCAGGCTGGCTGTGCAGTGGTGCTGGCAATATTCTCTTCTTGATCTTGGTGGTGATTACGTGGATGTAGAAAAGTAAAAAAGAAAAAATGATCATGCTATACAGTGAAAACAAATATACTGTGTGTGCTCTTCTGTGTTTAGGTCGTATTTCATTTAAAAAAAAAAAAGAAATGAGGGTAGAAATTGGATGATGTCAGAAGGTTTTACTGCCGGGAATTAGGAGATGCTGGGATACAGCCCTCTCAGTCATGGATCACCTGCCTTTGGGGCTTCAAAGAAGTGATACATGAGGAGGAATAGCGGGACTGGAATCAAGGTACCGCTTTATTAATAGCCATGCAAGTGTGACCCAGTGTGACAGACTCAGAACTCTTGCACAGGCTGAGGTGGGGTGCATGGCTTAGGCTTGAGGTTCGAGTGGGGCCACCAGCTCCCCTTCTCCTTCTTGGATCTAAGTCTTGAAAACACATACTCAGGTGTGCCCGCTAGCTGTGCTGCATAGGTGAGCAGGAAGCCCCAGCAAGAGCATCCCACGGGAAGGCCGAGTTTAATGCACTTGCTAAGGAGCACGGACTGATCAATGCCTCACACTCCAATCGGTCACATGGCTGTTTCTCCTCTGGAAGGGCAGCAGAGAGTTGTACAGGGATTGGGCAGGGGACATCTGGCATAAGGGGAGGAGCTGAAGCATTTCTTCTCTCTCCTGAATCCCAGAAGGGCAAAGGGAATGGACAATTTCATTCCTGTCAAGCTATCCTCCAGGGATTTTTATCAGGGGCCACGCTCATCAAAACAGCACACAAGAAAGTCAATTTCACCACATCCTTGCCAGAACTGAGTGTTACTATTTTATTAGGCAGATTGTGACGCCTCTCTGTACTTGCCTTTGACACTGGCTCCGAACTTGTTCTTTCCTGCTTATGTAGCATCAGCATGACTCGGCAACACTAAACTGGCTGCTTCTGCCACATTGAATTAGACTTCGAACTGGCACAAGGCTAGACCTAAGGATGGCCCCGAGGACGGAGACAGTGTATTGGAGCCCAGGGGAGGGGCTCCTTGTTGAATGGAGAGCCCCTCAGGTCCTCTCCCTGGGTAACATTCAAGTGGGAACAGACAAACAGAGGCAGGAGGCTGGAGCTCAGCTGCGTCCCAGAGCAGGCCCAGCTACGGCTTTCTATTTCCACCAGCCCCTGTGCCAACAGCAACCAAAAAGATCTTCCGGGTGTCTTGGTGATAAGCCCCGACAGCAAAGAAATCTGCCCACGATCTCATCCCTGCTGTGCTAAAGACCCAGGCGAATATGAACATTTTTTCCCCCAAAACCTTTTCTAATTTGATCCACCAAAAAAAAAAAAAAAAAAAGTAGTACCATGGTTATTGTACTTAGCATTGTTTCTTGAACTGCAGGTGAGCTTGAACCTTTCTTCTTAGGTTTATTGGCCACGGGTACCTCCACTTCTGTGAACTTGCTGTTGAAGTCTTTGGCTCACTCCTCCCCTGGGGCTTTCCTGACGGTTTTGACTGGCCTGAAGATCACCCCCTCCTTTTTCTGGGTCGGGGTAGACGTCTCCATCAGCACAGGCCTCTCGGGTCCCGAGCCGTTGCCAGCGTGCATGGATGTATTTTTGTTGTTGTCGGTAGCACTTGGCGTCTTTTTGTCTGCAAGTGCTTTCCCGGGAAGCTGTGTCAGCCCTGCAATTAGCTCTCTCAATCAGGAAAGCAGCTCATCGTGAGATTAGACACATCTCAGTGGCTGATTGCCGGGAATTGGGGAGCGAGCTGGCGGGCGATAATCTCCCACTTTCTCTCTTTCTCTGTGTCTCTTTTCCTTTTTCCACTTTAAATAACTGCTTGATTGTAAAGAGGGATGATTCGCTACTCGAGATTTCTTCCGTAACTTTGTGGGGAGGTGAGGAGAAAAGGAACTGCCTCCTGCTCTTCCCTCGCCCCTGCCGGGTCCCAGCTCCCTCTTGCTCCTACAAAAAGGACGGAAGAGGGAGACTAGAATGCAGATCTGGCCGGGCCTCCCCGCGCTGCCTGGGAAAAGCCAGATGTCCTGCTTCACTCTGCCCCTCACTCTGGGAACCCACTTCCTAATTGCAAATCGCCTCCCACCCCCAGCATCCAGCTCCAGCGCTTCGCATCTCTCCCTGCCAAAAAGTACTTCCCTATGTCTAACTCCAATCCCTGTTACTGAACTTCATTTTGTTTACTTGATGCCTTCCTCACTGAGTACTTGCCAGCCTTTCCTTCCTTTCCTCCTTCCTTCCTCTCTTCCTTCCTTCCTTCCTTCCCTTTCTCTCCCTCCCTTTCTCCAACAAATATTTATTGAGAACCTGCCACGTGTCATTCATTGTTCTAGGCATAGAGGCCAAACAATGAACAAACGAGATACAGATCCTGCCCTCGTGGAGCTTGTGTTCTACTTGGGGAACAAGACAATAAAAAATATACACATACATTTATCATGGAATGGCGGGCATTGATCAATTCAATGAAAAAAAGCTGGGCAAGAAGGGATGCCGTTTTGCGGTGGGCAGCAATGTCCTCTCTCAGCAGAGAGCTGAATGAGGTGAGGGAGACAGTCGCACAGATATGTGGGGGAGGACTGTTCCACATGTTGGGGGGGCAGTAAGCGCAAAGGCCCTGAGACAGGTGCATCCTGGAGTGTCGTGGCCAGAGCGTCGGAAGTGCAGGCAGAGCGTTGGCAATGAGGCTAGAGAGATGGGCAAGGACCAGGTGAGGCGGGGCAGTTGAATATGCCATGATGAAGACTTGGTTTTTATTCTAAACAGGATGGGAGACTCCTGACAGCTTTTGAGGAGAGGAGAGTCACGCTCTGACTTGGGCTTTCAGAGCCTCATCTGGCCACTCGTGCTGATTAGACTGGAGCAGGGCAAGAGTGCAAGCAGGGATACAACCCAAATAACTCTCTTTTCTCTCAGTGAAATAACACCCTCCCTCCAGCTGATGGCAGGGAGCAGATTCAGCTGGAAGTGTTACAGGCAGCTCCGCAACTGCTCAGCAAGGCAGAGCCCAGAAGCCACCAAGGTGTAATTTGTCTTTTACAAAGAGAGGAGTTAAAAGGACAGATTGTAAAATTCAGCCCAGTGTTTAGTTTTGTTTTTTTTAACACAAGCATCTATTGTGCTTTTTCCCCCTCTTTCACATGCTTTGTTGATCAAATTATATCCTTGTTGGCATATAGAAATGCTACTGATTTTTGGATGCTGATTTTGTATCCTGCAACTTTACTGAATTTGTTTGTCAGTTCTAATAGTTTTGGGGTGGGGTCTTTAGGTTTCGCTGGACATAAGATCATACTGTTTGCAAAGAGGGATAATTGGACTTTTTCCTTTCCTTCTCTTGTCTGATGCTCTACATAGATCTCCCAGGACTATGTTGAATAACAGTGGTGAAAGTGGGCATCCTTGTCTTGTTCCAGATTTTAGAGGAAAAGCTTTCAGCTTTTCCCCATTTAGTATGATACTAGCTATGGGTCTGTCAAATACGGCCTTTATCATGTTGAGGTAAGTTCCTTCTGTTTCCAGTTGTTTTTTTTTTTTTTTTGAGAGTTTTCATCATGAAGGGATGTTGAATTTTTATCAAATGCTTTTCTAGCATCAGTTGAAATGATCATATGGTATTTGTCCTTTGTTCTGTT
This sequence comes from Lepilemur ruficaudatus, assembly GCA_963574885.1. Lineage (NCBI taxonomy): Eukaryota > Metazoa > Chordata > Mammalia > Primates > Lepilemuridae > Lepilemur > Lepilemur ruficaudatus. Next base: position 10,604 of record CAUYRT010095596.1, read on the forward strand.
GATATGATGTATCACATTGATGGATTTGTGTATGTTGAACCATCCTTGCATCCCTGGGATGAATCCCACTTGATCGTGAATAATAATCTTTTTAATGTGTTGTTGAATTCAATTTGCTAGTATTTTGTTGAAGATTTTTGCATCTATGGTCACTGGATATTGGCGTATAGTTGTCTTTTTATGTTGTGTCTTTGTCTTGTTTTGGTATCAGGGTCAAACAGTCCTCATAGAATGAGTTTGGGAGTCCTCCCTCCTCCTCTATATTTTGGAATACTTTAAGTAGGATTGGTGTTAGTTCTTTTTGAATGCTTGGTGGAATTCAATAGTGAATCCACTGGGTTCTGGGATTTTCTTTGATGGGAGACTTTTTATTACTGCTTCTATCTGGATACTTGTTATTGGTTTATTCATGTTTTGGATTTCTTCTTGGTTCAATCTTGGTAGGTTGTATGTGTCTAGGAATGTCTCCATTTCTTCTAGGTTTTCCGATTTATTGGCATATAGTTGCTCACAGTAGTCTCTAATGATTCTCTGGATTTCTGCAGTATTAGTTGTAATATCTCCTTTCCATCTCTGGTTTTATTTATTTGGGTCTTCTCTCTTTTTTCCTTAGTCTGGCTAAAGGTGTGTCTATTTTGTTTATCTTTTCAAAAAACCACCTTTTTATTTCATTGATCTTTTGTATTTCTCTGTTTCAATTTCATTTATTTTTCCTCTGATTCTCATTAATTTTTTTCTTCTTCTACTAATTTTGGGTTTGGTTTGCTCCTGTTTTTCTGTTTCTTTGAGAGGCATCATTAGGTTGTTTATTTGAAGCTTTTTTGCTTTTTGATATAGGCACTTATTGCTATAAACTTTCCTCTTGTTACTGTTCTTGCTGTATCTCACAGGTTTTGATATGTTGTGTTTTCATTTTCATTTGTTTTGATAGAGTCTTAATTTCCTTCTTAACCTCTTCATTGTCCCACTGGTCATTCAGAAGCATATTGTTTAATTTCCATGTGTTTGTAGCGTTTTTAATGATTCTCTTAATATTGATTTCTAGTTCTATTCCATTTTGGTCAGAGAACATATTTGGTATGATTTCAACTTTTTTTTGAATTTTTGAGACATTTTTAGCCAACATATGGTCCCAAGTAGCTGGGACTACACTCCTGAACTCAAGTGATCCTCCAGCCTAGGCCTCCCAGAGTGCTAGGATTATACGTGTGAGCCACCACGCCTGGTCCTCTCATTGGGTTTTTGATTCTTCTGAAGGTGCTTGCATGAACAGTTGTTGAATTTTGTGTTCATGCAGAGGGACAATCATTGGAGGCTTCTATTGTGGCATCTTGCTCCTGATCCAATCAAATTATATTCTTGACATGTTGGGGACCTTCTACATTTTCCCAAATGCCGCCTAATGGTGCCACAGAGCAATTAAGACTAATTTGTTGGCAGAAATAATAGGAAGTTGTTCAATTCTACAAAAGAACAAACCTCGGTGTTCTTTTTATTGCTCTCCTTATTATTGAGGCCATTAGTATTGCTAGAAGCATGTGTCAGGCTGAAAGAAGCAGGAGGGAAGATGAAAAACATTTGGAAAGGAAAAGGAGGGTGCTTCTGAGGAAGCAGGAGAATTTGGAGTCAAACTTTCAGAGTTTGGATCTTGCTTGCACCCTCTGCTGTTTGCATAACCTTGGACAAGTGACTTAACCTCACCAAGCCTCAGTCTCTTCATCTGTAAATTGGGTATATCAGCATTATTTACATCATTGGATTGTTGAGGAGTAAATGAGTTAAGATGTTTCAATTATTGTCTGAAAAAGGTAGGTGTTATACCATTTAGGATTAAGTTTGTTGTGACAAACAAACTCAAAACAACAGTGGCTTAAACAAGTAGATGTTTATTTCTCTTTCACCTACAGTGCAAAGCTGGTGTTGAATCTACTCTATCGAGTCCTCAGGGGCCCAGGCTCCTTCTAGCTGCCTGGTCTAAAGTAGCGGCCAAAGCTCCCTCCATCATACCTCCTGTGCAGGTAGCAGGGTGGAAGAAGGGAGACACAGAAGGGGCCAAAGGACACATGCTGGCTGCCTTTAAGGAAAGCTCCCCAAAGCTACCATAGGACACTTCCACGTACATCTTATTAGATAGAACTCAGGCACGTGGCCAAATGTAGCTGCAAGGGATGCAGGGAAATGTAGTTTTTATTCCAGGGGGCCTTTTGTCCAAGCTGAAAATCGGGGAATCTAGATCAATGGCATGAGGGGCAGCTGCATGTGAAGAGATGGGTGGAGGCCTCTCTGATGGTGGCCCGAGAAGAAAGAGAAGAATTAGAACCCACATCCTTATAGATACCACCCCAAATATCATATTTCATCCCTTTCCCTCCTTCTCTCTCTTCCATACCCAGCCAACTATCAAGCCTCTTTACCTCCTAAAATTCTCTTCTTATGTACCCTCTCCTTCCAGTCTCCATGGAAACAGCCCTAGTTCAGACGTAATCATTGCCCACTAAGACCATGGCAGAGGCTTTTCACTGTCTCTTCCCAACCTGTGGTGGGTCCCTCTTCTTTACTAATCACACTGTGACTGAGATCCAGCGGACACCTCACTGCCCACAGGATGATGTCCAACCCCCTGAGCTCAGCCTTCAAGGCCCTGGGTGGTCCCCAATCTTTTGTTGGTTCTGTGCGTCTACCTTCCTGGCAGCCAGGCAGAATGTTTGCTGTTAGCTGAATAAACCACATTCTCTGCACTTCTCTGCCTTTCATCCTGCTCTTCTGTGTACTTTTCTTCTCTTTCCTGCTTAAGAAATACCTATGTATGCTTTAAAGCCCATATCAGATGTCCCCTCCTGTGAAGTCTTCAGCACTGTGACACTCCTGTGGCCATTTGCCTTCAAATCCATCCTCCTCTCTTACCCCTCTCCACTCAATCACTGGGTGGTGTGGGCTGTGTTTTCCAGCCTCCTGGTGAGCTGCCTTTTTGGCTGGGTTTGGCCAATATGAGACACTGGCAAGAGACTGGAGGATGGAAGGAAGGGAGAAGCCGGGGCATTTCTCATCCTTTGCTCTGCCTGGGGCAGGATTTCTGGCAGCAAATACATTGTCTGCCAGGCAACAGCCCCCTCTGTGGTTTCAGATTCTGCTGGGAAGCTTTCCTTGTGGTCTAGCTCCCTACAGGGCACCCCCAACTCTGGGCTGTAGTAAAGCCATCTCCTGTCACTGCCCTTTCCATTCCCAGGGGTGCTAATGGCTTCCTGCCATTGCTACTTTTTGGGTGGTGCTTATTTGGCCTTTCAACTCTTCCATCCCTCATATCACCAATATCTTGCATTAAATTCCCACTGGAGTGGGATTAAATTCCCACCTAGAGTGTTTCTTTTTTCTTTTCTTTTCTTTGTTTGGAGACATGGCTAGAGCACAGTGGCATCATCACAGCTCACTGCAACCTCAAACTCCTGGGCTCAAGCAATCTCCTCCCACCTCAGCCTCTTGAGTAGCCAGGACTACAGCTTCACACTACCATGCCTGGCTAATTTTTTATTTTTTGTAGAGATGAGGTCTTGCTATGTAGCTCAGGCTGGTCTTGAACTCCTGGCGTCAAGCCATCCTCCCACCTCAGCCTCCCAAGGTGTTGGGATTACAGGCGTGAGCCACTGCATTTTCTGCTTTTTTAACCAGACCCTAACAGATTCTGGTACAGTGCTTGGCATGGAGTGTGTGTTCAATAATAAATGTTGAATGAATAAATGATGAATGGAGCTTCCCCCGCCCTCTCCAGCCATGGGCTTCTCTAGCCCCTAGGTCATTTGTTTATTATGACACATATTATTCGTGTTTGTGGATTCATCTGTCCTCTCCTCCATGGTCATTGGGGTTATAGACACAAGCATCTAGCCTCCTGACTCCCGAAAAGTGTTTCTTCTACTTTTTACAGCTGGGGGCTGGGAAGAAAAGGAGAGGAAAAGAGAATGGTGAGGGGTGGAGGATTCTCTACAGGGTCTCCTGCCTTTCTTATTTTAACCAGGGCCTTGCTTCTGGGTTCAGGCAAGGATTTATGAGTGTGTTTAGACAGAGACACAAGGGGACCTTTGGCGAGAAATGTTCTCTGTCATGCTCTGACAGCCTACAAAGGGAGGAGGCTAAAAACACCAGAAGAGAGATTGTCCTGAACTGATAGAGGCTCCCAGCCCAACCCCAACCCCCACCCCTTTAAATGCCAGCGGGAAGAGTGCTGGGCTCCTGCTTCCTGGGTGGAATGGTGCTTTGTTGGAGAGGAAGCACCATAAGTATTCTCAGATTTTAGTTTGCTCCGAAGACAGCAAGGTAATGAGGTTTGAATTGCAGTTGGGAGGATTTGGATTAGACGTTGGGAGGAACTTTCATCTCACTCTGATGGTGATGTGAACCTCATTAGCATTATCTCCTACTAGTGTCTCTGTTCTCTGCGCTGCATCCAGGCTGGTCTTTATTCTTTCCCTTGAAAACACCCCAGGGCCTTTGCATTTACTGTTCTCTCTGCCTTGCCTGCCCTTCACCCTCATTATTGGCTCCTTCTGGTTATTGGGATCTTAGTTCAAATGTCACCTCCTCAAGGAGACTTCCCCTGACCACCCCATTTAAAGTGTCTGCAACCCCGTCATCTCATGGCCTGGTTTTATTTCATTATTTCATTTATCACTATCTGTCACTATAGTAGCCCTTTATGTCCATACCTGTTCATTTTCTGCCTCAACCCACTAGATTCTAAGCCTTATGGGAGCAGAAATCCTTTCTATTGGTTTTCCCACTCATACCTGACACCGAGAACAGTGCCTGACATGTAGTAAGCACTCAGTAAATAATTTTTTGAATGAGAGAGTGACTTAGTGGCTTCAGGAATGCCTAGGAAGCTGGTCATCATGGTCCAGAAGTGACCTGGTGTTTAACTGAGGCCACTCTGGAAGGTCCTGCTTAAAAGGGCACAATCCTGGACTCTGCATCATAGAGTCGATGTGAGGATCAAATGACACGATATCTGCAAAGCACTTGGCACGGTGTCTGGCGCATAATCAAGGGCTCTGCGTGTTGGCAGCTGTAGGTCCAGATGTTCTACCTATGCCTCCTGCCCTGCCACATGTGGAGACCCTCCTGAGTGCTGGGGGTGATGTCTGGGCTCTCTGGGCTGAAGAGTGGCAGGGTTGGAAGTTGCCTGAGATGGCCCTACGGTGGAGGCTGCTGGGACAGGGGCCAGGAAAGAAGGACAGCCTGCGCCGTCATTTAGCCTCCGGGGGACTCGTAAACAGCAGATAATATAGCTGCTGGGTCGGGGGTTCTGGAGCAGATGGCTGCATTTGAATCCGGCTGCACTGTTTACTGGGTGGGCAGGTCACTTACCTCCCTGTACCTTACTTATATCCCCACCTATACAGTTGACACAATAAGAATACCTGCCTCATAGTACCTGCGTGGCTCTGGGAGGATTTCGTGAGTGCACACATGTAAAGCACTCACACCTGTGCCTAGAATAAAGTCAGAACTATGCACGTGTCAGCTATTAAACAGCAACAACTGTTATTGTTATTAGTTCTCTGGGTGCTCTTGGCTGATTACGTGCCCCCCAAATTCATGTTGAAGCCGTAACTCTCAGTATGTGACTGTCTTTGGAGATAGCCTTTAAAGAGGCGATTAAGCTAAAATGGGGCATTAGGGTGGGCCTAGTTCAATCTGACTGGTGTCCTTGGTACACCAATTCTAAGAAGAACTTTGGGCACACAGAGAGACACCCGGGGCGTGTGTGTACAAAGGAAAGGCTACCTGAGGACACGGTGAGACGGTGGCCGTCTGCGAGCCAGGGAGAGAGGCCTCAAGGAAGAAATACCTGCCGATACCTTGATTTTGGATGTCTAGTCTCTCAAACTGTGAGAAAATAAATTTCTGTTGTTTTATTTTGGTCTTTAGACTGTCCTGGTATTTTGTAACGGCAGCCCTAGCAGATGAACACACTGGATCAAGAAGTTCAGAGGCCCAGAGACCTGGGCTGAGTGTCCTCCTTACCCTCTTGGGATGTCCCTGCGGTAGAAGCAGCCACAGTGCGACCTCAGGCCTCCTCCTGCCTGGACCTCCCCGAAGCCACCCACAGCTGCTGGGCTCCAGCCCTCCCTCCTGCCCGGCATCATCATCCACGCATCCCTAGTGTGTCATGGGCCTGTCTGTGACGTGCTCATTGGGTCAGAGCCACATTCAGGAGGCCAAGGTAAGCCTTCTTGAGACGTGTTCTTGATGACAGAAAAGCAAACAAACAAGGTGCCCTGCATGCAGCTCAGCAAACACAACCTGTGGACCACCAACCCATGGGCCAGGGCCGAGCGTGGCTCTTTCCAAGGACGTTGTGAGTTCGTTTTGCCTCTGTCACCGGAGGCCCTGGAGAGACCGAATGGGAGAGGGTAGCCGACTCTCCGCAAGCTCTCCCACATCCAGACTGAAGAAATAGCTGGAAGCACCACTGCTCTCCCGGTGGGGCAGCCACAGCGACCAGAGCAGGGACTCCTCAGACTGAGGGACTTGCTTGGAGGGCCCTTGGAGACATCCTTATTTTGCAAATGGGGAAACTGAGGCCTCAAGAATGTCAAGTTGTTACAACATACCAGGGATACTGATAAGTTTCAGGGACAGTGACACACAGTGACAGTGTCCAGCAGTGGGTGCTAGGATGGCAAAGGGGCTTGAAACTCTGTCCTAGAGGGCAAGTGAAGAAACAGGCCGTCCAGCCTGGAGAAGGTCAAACAACTCAGAAGGGTGCTGAGGGCCAGAGGACACGGGCCCTAGGGAAGGAGCGAGAAGAACAGCAGGATGGTTCACAAAATGTCAGAGCCTGACCCAGCGTAAGGAAGTCCCTTCCACAAAAGAATCATAGACTTACACTCCCACAGTCTTCAGCCCGCCTCCCATTCCACCCCCAACCCCCACCTCTGCCTCAGCCCTTGGAGTCTTACATCCTCCTCTTCAGTCACAGCCAATCCCAGAGAGGCAGGCAGGAATGGGCCCACCTGATTGGAGGAAGGGGGGTCTAAAGGCAAGGCCAAGTGGTTGACTGACCGGGAGGGCAGCTTGCCTTGGCCAGGGCTGTAGCTGAGCGAGAGGCCAGGCACTTGCTGGAAGGTAGAGTGGGCAGAGGCTCTGGAGCAGCTGGTCAGCCGGGGGCCTTTGGCAGTGGTGGTGGCTCTGCTCAGCTGGCGAAGTGATGTTCTCCTCTGATTGAGCTAATTATGCTGATTGAATTTCCTCCTTCTCCCTTCGTGCCTCCTTCTGCCTCCCCCTCTCTCCTGTCTCTTCCCCACCCCTCCCTTCAGAGAGAAAGGGAAAGGTTTCCTTAATGTGACTGGTAATTGTTATGCACACAGTGTCAGATGTTAATGCGGGCCCTGATTGACAGCAAATCAGCCCATCAGCTGTACAAAAAGAGTGAATAACTCGGTAATTTGATTTCCCCTGATTCCCCTGCGTGGGATGGCAGAAAAGTCTAAATTAGCAATCAAGGAGCCCGTGGCAGATCCTGGGGAGGGGGTGTTGGGGCTCAAGGGGCTCGAGGGGCTCTGGTGCAGCTGCAGCCTCGTGGGGCCCATATCCACGGTGGGGGGAGCCCCTACTGGCCTCCACTTGGGTGGTCGGGGAGCAAGTGTGGAGGGCCCTGGAGTAAAGCCCCCACCCAGAGGGTGCCCCTTCCTTGGTGGTGGCAGGGGAGGGATCTCAGGCTGGCCTCTGGGTGAGAGGAGGGGCCTGGGGTGTCCTCACATCCTGTTGTCTAGGAGACCACCATGATGGAGGTGGTAGGGACGTGGCAGCTTCCTCCTCGCCCTCCCGGCCCTTTTGGAGCTGGTTGCCACGGTTTCCACCGTGTGACCCAAATTCTTCCCATTTAGGGAGATAGGAGTCCCCTCACTCAGCTTGTGGCAAATTTCATTCAGGTAAAATGGGACACAGGAGAGGCACCTGTGGATTATTTGGTCCCAAATGAAGCCATCTCCTGCCTTCTTGGGTAGGCAGTACAGTAGCTAGCCACAGTTAGCACTCACCGGGGGCCCACTGTAGCCAGGGGCTGTGCCAGTGATTTTTCTGTGTCCACTGTATAGAGGAAGAGAGACGGGCACCTGGCTCAGAGTCCCGCAGTGAAAGAGTGTCGGAGACTGGGATTCAAACCCAGGACAATACTGTGGGGTGGTGTGGGGGAGGATTAGCAGTCATTCCCACTGTGGCCTAGCCTAGGGGGCCACCTCCTCATGAGGTCCTAGCCCTAGAGATTCCCACCCAGAGGAATGCCCGTGTGTATCTGTAGCCACACAGACATGTGTGGATGTTTGTCCTTTTACTGATGGGGAAACTGAGGCTGAGGAGGGGCAAGGGCTTGCCTGAGGTCAGGTACAAAGCTATTGACCCAGCTGGGGCTGGAACCCCACTCTCCTGCTCCAGCCCAGCAGCGCCCAGCACAGATTGCCTCTCCTGTCCTGTGTCTCCCTCTGCTCCTGGCCCCCACCCCTGCCCCACCTGGGACTGTAGAGCTAGCTAGGGGTGGGGCTGGCCTGGAGATGCCTGGGGAGGACTCCAGGTAGCCATAGCACGTTGTTGAGGGGCAGCAGCTCCACTTGCTTCAGAAGAGGCAGCTCCTAGAGGAGGGAGGGGCCTTGGGCTTGCCCCCCTCAGGGTTCAGAGAACAGGGCCTGGGCCCAGGCTGGAAGGGCTGTCTGTGGTATGGTTCCGCGTGCGTGTGCTTAAGTGTACCCAACCTGTGTTCACGCCACATGCCCCAGCCCATCTGCGGGGGTCAGGACCTCACCCGTGGGCCCCAGCGGCCACCTGTCTTCCAGCTCTATCAGCACCCTTACCTGGTAGGCCAGCCAGCCAGACACTGAGAGTGGGTGAGGGGCCTGGCACAAGGCAGGAGGCAGGAGCCACAGTCTTTATCCTCGAGGGGGCTCGGGAGGCTGGGTCTACAGCGGAGCAACAGCCAGATGCGGCAGGAGTAAGTGTGAGAGCTGTGGACTGTGGCCTTGGCCTGTGGGGGGTCAACCTGAGCATGGCCTTGGGAGGGACCGTGGCCAGGTCTGAGGTCAGAAAGAAGTTAAGCCCAGGAGGGGTGGGAATAGAGAAGCAGGGTGCCTGGGAACAGTTGCAGAGCCTGTCTTGTTCTAGGCCTGGTGCTGGCTGATGAGAGATAATTACCCCCATTGCATAGACGATGAAACTGAGACTCAGAGAGGTAAAAAAGATGTTGCTCAAGGTCACACCCACGGGAAGAGGGAACGTCCAGGTTCTTTGAGCTGAAGCTCACCCTTGTTACCTGTAGGACACAGCAGGGGCTGGGGCATGGGGGGAAGGGGAAGGAGGCAGTGAGGGTCAGTTGGGGTGTCCTGGGCGAGGCAGTGCTTACACAGAGGGTAGGTGGGGGGCAAGCTCAGGGCGGCCTTGGGGGATACAAGGCAAATGCCACACCCCAAACAAGGAAGAGTTGGGAGGTCACCAAACTAGGGTCTAAGGCCAGACCCAAGAAAGGCCTTGGCCTCTGCAATTCATCAGGGCCGCAGAGCTCTGAGGTGGGGCATGAGGTCAGAGTAGAGTTGAGTACTCTGAGCTGCTGAACTCAAATATTTGCCTGTCTTTCAGCCAGCAGGAGTTTCCTGGGGAAGTGCTGTGTGCAAGGACCTGAGCTGAGTGCCTGGCCGGGCTGCCTTGGAGAACCAAGCAGACCGCTCCCTGCTCTCACAGAGCCTGCTGTTGTGTGTGTGTGTGTGTGCATGTGTGCACATACGTGTTATATGCATGCACATGTGCATGGCAGGGTGGTATGTGACGTTAACTGCAGCACCAGCTATAATGCTCAAGGCTAATGTTGACTGAGCTCTTATTTTGTGCTGGGCTCTGGTTTAAGTACTCGACATGTCTTAACTCAGCTACTCCTCACAACAGGCCCACAGTGGTACCCTTATTCTCCCCATTTTACAGACGTTAAGTCATTTGCCTGAGGCCACCCGGCTAAGTGGTAGAAGGTCTTCTGGATCTGGGCTGTTCAGCTTCAAGGCCAACACTTTCCGTAATCACACAAATAAATATATATAACTACGATGGGTGCTCTGGGAGAAGACCAGGGACTGCGGGGGTTGCTAAGCGTCTCCAGAGCCCTCATGTGCACTCAGCACCGGAGGCTTTGAAAGGCACGTGCTGTTCATCAGGAGGCTGGGCGAGGGTCCCGTCTGCCAGAAGAGGCCCTGGCGGCTCAGCAGGTGTCCTGCGGCTTATGAGCTCCTGAGCTGACTCCCTGAGCTCCCCCCTCCCACCCATGGTGGGGGAGTCCGCAGGTGCCAGCTTCTGAGCTGTTGAGGCCATCAGCCCATCCTCATCCTTAGTCCTCTGGGGGCCCGCGGGAAGCAGACCCTGCTGGCCACCAACCCCGATGTCTCTGAGCAACATTTCCATGGTCCAGCTGCGCTGGTCTGTGGGCTGTCTCCCGGGGCGTCTGCCACAGCTGAAGGGCAGGCTGACAGGGCCTCGCTGTGACAGGCATTTAGATTCTGGCCCCTGAACTTGTCCCTCCCATTTCTTTCCCTCATCGCCAGCTGTTGCCCCAACACTCCACTGAGGGACCGGTTGGGGTCTGAGCCCCCTGACTTCCCAGGGAAGCTGAGGCTCTGGCATCCCAGATGGACCATGGGGCCCAGCTCTGGACCCTGCTCAGCTCCCACATGGAGGCTTGGTGGTCCCAGGAGGGCCAGCTCCCCAGCAGCACTGGGCACTTCCAGGGCTTTCCCACCCATGCACAGTCCTGTCACTTACCCTCCTAACCCACCCTGACCCCAGGCTCATCTTCCACCCTGGAGGCGTCGGAGAAGACGCTGCTGACCCACACAGTGTCCATGACCTCTTACTGTTCTTATGATCTTCTTGTCTGATCCCACAGCACGTCTCGGAGTTGGTACCACAGACCCATTTTATAGATGAGTACACTGACACTTGGGGAGGGTGAATGACTTGCCCAAGGTAGGAAGTAGAGTGGAACTTCTGGAATCCAGAGTCCATGCTCTGGGCACAGAAAGATCTTCTGTCCCACTCCCCTGACCTAGCCCACGTCCTGTCTCCCACAGGTCAGCTGGAATCCCCAGCTCAGGGTCAAACTCATCCTGGAGGCACAGAGGCGATGTTGTCCCACTATCAACCTGGATGGCCAGTATGGGGTGAGCCGGGGGAGAGAGTATTTAGGATAAACTGAGTCAGAGGCCAGGCACATGGGCTGGGCTGGGTCAGGACCTGGAGCTGGAGGACAGTGGCAGAGGCAGTGGGGGCTGGAGACTGGCCAGTGTTGCTTGACAGCTGTCCCACCTGGCCAGGCTGTGCAGATAGGTCAGGATGGAGCGGACAGCCACAGCGGCTCCCGCCCTGGTCCCATTTCCGAGCCCGATCATGACAGCTGCACCCCAGCCACACTCCCATGCACACACATCCCCAGACACACAGACGTCTCACATTTACACATAAATTGCACACAGAGTGTGAGCACTGACGTCACTACTCAAGGTGCCCATGATCACACACACACAGCACAGCCAGGTGAGCTGGGAGCCAGGCACCTGAGCTCTGTGCCTGTTCTGCCCTTGGTATGTGACCTTGAGCAGCTCTGGGCCTTATCTTAAAGCCATTTCTGGTGGTTCCCTGTCTCACCCTCCCCCAAAACTGACCCCCCCTTTGCACCGCCTCCTATGTCGGCACTCAGGGCTCCTTATCATACTGCCGGCTTATCTAGGGATCTGCTGTCTCCCTGTCAGACTGGGAACCCCTCCACAGGGGGTTCTGAGGCCTGAATGGCTGGGTGCTCAGCCAGTTCCCAACAAACAGGCCTTGACTCCTCCCCCAGCCTCTAATCCAGCGCTGCTCACCTAAGATCTTGTTAAAATGTAGATTCTGATATCGTAGTTTCTGACGAACTCCCAGGTGATAGATGCTGCTGGCCACAGCATCCTCTCTGCCACCTCCCGACAAATGCCACAAGCCCTGGCTTCATCACCTCTAATGGCAGGAGTGTTGCAGCCCTTAGGGGGAGGTTCCTTTACCATTCAAATCTTGCAACTCAAACCCTCCTTTGCCCGTGGGTTGAGCTCTGTCTTCGAGTAGCCTTCAGAGCCTGTAAAAAAAGGTCAAGGGCTCTGGACTTCCCTCCTGCTGGCTGGGCAGCTGCAGCTCCTGCAGTGGGTCTGGGGCTGTCTCATTCGTACACTCACAAGGTGGTAAGGTCCCCCTAAAATGTGGTGGGGGCTGCGTGCAGCACTCCAGGGAGGTCTAGCCTGAGCAGGTGCAGTGATGTCATTATCTCCCTTAATCTACTCATCATACTCCTATTGATAAAGCCTAAGAGTGAACTAAATTTCTTCAGCAGCTGCCTCACGTTGCGGGCCCATATTTACCTGTGGTCACCTAAGGACACCAGCACCTTGCCCTCACACTAGTTCCTGTCGTACAGTGGTTCTAACAAGCAACAGTGCTGCTCCACAGTGATCCTAAGGGGTGCAGTTTGTGCTCAGCGAGCAGAGCCCCTCCCTTCCCTCCCGGCCGTGCACTGACTCAGAGGTCGCTGCAGTTTCCTTGTCTGTTGGCCTGTTGGTGTGTTCTCTTTGGCTAGGTCCACACTCCCTCCGCGTTTGTCCTGCCTGTCCCCATGACCCATCGCAGTTCAGGAACTGCAAACACACCGCTCGCCTCTGTCTCTCTTGCCTCTCTGGAGCCAGCTGTAGCAGGAGGTCTAAATTAGGGAACCCGATGTAAATGCTAACCTATCTTCCCCAAGAGTCACATTAGCACCCAGGCCTTGAAGACCGACCATGTGCCACGCAGTGGGCCCTGCAGAGAAAGGGCAGGAGGAGGCAGAGGGGACTGGAGCACTGTATTCATTCATTCAGCTGACAGATCTTACTGAGCAACCCCCCCCCCGGCCTGGTACTGCTGGAGGTGCTGGGGGACAGGAGAGAGTAAGACAGACAAGGCTCCTGTCTTTCCTGTCTTCATGGACTGATGACATTCATAGGGGGGACAGAGAAGAAACTCAAATAAAGATAGAGGGGAAGGAGCCCGGGAGGGAGATGGCGGGAGGGAGCCACTCTAGTCGGCACAGCGCAGTGGTTAAGGGCGTGGACTGTGATGCCAGAATACCCACGTGCAAACCCTCACCCTAGCTGTGTGGCCTGGGGTGGTTACCAGCTCTATGCTCAGTTTTCTTACACCCTGGGCTATGAAGTCCCTGTTCTGTGCCTGGCAGGTAGTAAGTGCTTCCCATTAGAAGAGGTGGTCCAAGGAGTCTTCTCAGATGTGACGATATTTAAGGTTGAATAGAAGCCAGCCACGTACAGATCAGGAGGCAGAGACATAGCAAGTGCAAAGGACCTGAGGCAGGAGAAAGCTTGGCATGTTGGAGAAATTGACAGAAAGTCCATGCGGCTGGAGGGGGTAGATGGAAGCAGAGGAGGTCAGAGATTCAGGAGAGGCTGTAGGGTGGTCCAGCTTGGAGGTTTAGATTATAAACCAAGGCCAGTGGGGGTATCACTGAAGAGTTACATGCAGAGACACAGTCTGATGTGCTTTTTCAAGCTTGTGTGTGCTGTGGCGCAGGGAGCCAGGAGGAGGAGGCTGCTGGGGACTAGAGTTCCAACCCCAGGCCCGGCTCTGAGCCAAGACCGTAAACCGAGTCTGGAACTCTGGCCAATAAAGGTAGTGAGAGAAGTGCCTTCCCACTGTTCCAGAATCTTCTTAATCCACCAGAGTCTTGAAGGGAGAAGCCTGGAGGGGAGCTTTTGAGGGATGTTATTTTGCATCTTAATTACATGCTAAGTAGGCCCGTGGGCAGGGCCAGCTGCAGAGCATTAGCTGCCACGAAACTCTGGTGACTCAGGCCACAGAGCCTTAAAATATTTATTTTTCGCTGCATTGGAAATTCGCATCTGCGAGGGAGCCGCCACCGGGAAGCGGAAGCAGGAACCTGTTGGCACCCAAGATCTGGAAACAATGCAGGCTGCACAGATCCTGCTTCCTGAGCAGGGCACGTCACTCTGCAGCGGCTGCTGCCTGTCCCCGGCACCTCTGGGAGAGCGCGGCTGCCTCCGTTACAAATTGATTTTCCGCTTTATAGCCTGGGCCCATAGTTTGCAGCCTGAGTCACACATTCCTTTTGGGTCCATTTGAGAAAAAATTCGAGCTTTGGGCCCCGGGCACGTGTGTGAGTGGGCACATTCTGGGCGTGGGTATGTGCCACTGCCTTGTCGCAAATATCTGGATCTCCCCAGGGATGCATGGTGTGGCAGGGGTACAGCAGGGCAGTGGTTTAGAGGGGGGATTGTTGCTACTCTCTCCCACCGTTTACCTGCACTGTGACCTTGGCCAAGGTGCTGTAGCTCTCCGACCTTCATCAGAAAAATGGGACTAAAGCTCCTATCATGCAGGGCTGTTGTGAGGCTTAAATGAGGTTATTCATGCAAGCACCTAGCCAGGGCCTTGCTGGCTCTGAGTTCTGCATAAATGGGGTAGCTCCCCTGTGACCGGAGGGGAGGCTGGCCATGGCTCTGGGGCACCTGGACACCAGGGAGGGGCTCAGGCTGGGCAGGAGGCCCAGGGAAGGGGGAGGACAGGCAGCATCACCCCCTCCTCGCTGCTGGAGGCTGGGGCGGGAGGGAACTTAAATGTTCGATGACTCAGATCCAGTGCTTTTATTTTGGAGAGTCTGCTGAGGCTGGGAGCTGGGCTGGATTACCATGAAGTGCTCCTAATTTGCACAGAGAGATAAGAAGCTCATCATAGCTGAGAAAGGGAGGGACTGCTGTTCCCAGGCAGCTGCTGCTCGCTGGTCCTAGGTGAGCCAGAATCTCTGGCTGGGATGGGGAGCCTGGGCTCACTCTGCCCCAGTGGCCCACAGCTAGGTCCCCTCACCATGGCAAGAGGTGGCAGGGGAGGTACAGACTCATATTTCAGAAAATTGGACAAACTACTGAGCTTTGTGAATGTCTGTCCTGCCCAAGGGCTGCACGAATATAAACAGGAGACTGAGCTGTCATTTATCTGTCCCCATCCTTACTGCCCCCAACCCAGAGGTCTTTCATCTCTGGGACTTGCCCAGCCTGGGGCCTGGGCTCTTGCTGCTGGAAGGACACAGGCAGATCTTAGGAAGAATGCCCTGCCCTAAAGGAGCACCCAGAGGGGCCTGTGCAGTCCTGGCTTCGGGGGCTTTGGGGAAACCCAACCCCATTTCGCGGCTCTGAGCTTTGGCCTTGGGAAGTGACTGGCCCAGACTAGAAGAGACAAGTTGCTGAACTTTCTCAGGCTCAGAAAGACGTCAAGAGGGCAGCCGAGAGGTCCAGGGGACTTCATTCTGGTGGGACAAACTCCTCCTATCTAGGCAAGGAAGGATTTTCATAGACATTGTCTCACGGACTTCTTAGAGCCATCCTGAGAAGTAGGAATCATTGCCCCATTCTACAGAGAAGGCCACTGAGGCACAGAGAGGGCAATGACGGCAGGGACGAGCCAGGATGGGGCGTGGGCTGCTCCTCGGGGCCATGGGCTGGCCATGGGGCTGCTGGGCGGGCCTGGACACCTGCCTGTGGCTATAGCCGCGAGGGGAGGCACGTGCAGGCAGTCAGGGCGGGGTCTCCCTCGATGCAAGAAGAACAGCTCTGCAGGGCTGGGGGGTCCTGGGGCCAAGAGAGTGCAGCAAAGGGGCTCACAAAACCACCTCCTTGCAGACCAGTCCTCCTCTCTTGTGGGTGTGCAGTGTATGCGGAGAGGGCTGGGGCGGGGAGGCTACGGAAAAGAAAGAGCACTGGATTAGGAGTCTTGGGTCCTGGGCAGGAATCCAACTTCCACTCATTCAACAAACATTTATTGAGTACCTTGGTATCATCCCATTCAATCCTCCTGTAACAGCTCTGTGAGGCAGATGCTCTTTCCGAATTTCATTGGTTCTAATACGTATTTTTAGAAACAGGAAACATTTTACAATTGATGGGGTTACAACTGATAGCATTTTTCTTTCTTAGTGGTCTATGCAATAATGGCATGTTTTACAGCCAACGGGCAGTTCTGTGAAATATAGAACTATCCTGATTTTAAAAATAAGGAAATAATAATAGTATGATAACAGTATTCATAGACGACATTTGTTAAGTGTTGGCCACATGCCAGACACTGGATTTAGAATTTTATTATTATTTTTATTAATACTACCATTGTCTGGTAGGAAACTGAGGCTAGTCTACGGCTGGGCCACCCTGAACGCACCTGATGTTGTCTGATCTCTGAAGCTAAGCAGGGTTGGGACTGGTTAGTCCTTGGGTGGGAGAAGACTGAGGCTGCAGGGGTCGCTCAAGGTCACAGGGCACGTGCGGTGGAGCAGGGGCTGGAACCCAGCCTGGCTGGCTGTGGCTCCTGGGTTCTGCACCACCGTAGGACACCACCTTCCAGCTGCTCTGGGCCAGGCTTGGGCTGGGCCCCGGGGCAAAAGCTTGGGCAAAGCCAAGGAGGTCCTGGCCTGCTCAAATCTGCGGGAGGGTTGTGGATGGGATGGCGTTGGGCCTGGGTTGGCTCTGGAGGCCCTGAGGAGCTGCTGGGGGGGGTGGGACCAGGGAGAGTGGGTGCCAGGGAACGCTCGGGAATGAGGGTGGGGGGCGCTTCACGGAGGATGTGACCTCTGGTTCTCTCACCACCTTCCACGACCTCCTTCCCCCACCACTTCCTTTGCCACTGTGTTTGTACACCACCACCTTCTCTAGGCAAGGGGGAAGGCAGCGTGTCCATCCAAGGTGGCTGCAGAAGTTACGGGACTCCACGTACCTCCACCGGCTCTCGCCAAGAAGTGACCGAAGCCTCAAAATCTAATAAAGCCAAGTTGCCGAACAGGAGCACTGTGGACAGGAGGCTGAGGGGCTGGTGGTGGAGTCTCGTGGCCTGTGATGGAAGCCAGTTCGCTTCTGGGGTGTCAGGCCCCAGGGAGGGGCAGGGGTGCTTGGTGGTTAGGAACACAGGCTTTGGAGTTAGATAAACTTCGGTTCTGTCTCGTACCCACTATGTGACCCAGGCAAGCTTGGTAACTTCCCCGAGCCTTGATTTCCTCATCTACAGAAAGGGAGTAATAATTTAGTGATCTATTGTTGAGCAACAAGAATCCCCAGAGTTTAGTAGCTGAAAATAGGTTACACATTGATTATCTGACAGTTTCCGCGGGTCAGGAATCTGGGCATGGCTTAGCTGGGTCCTCTGCTTGGACAAGACTACAGTCAAGGTGTCACTGGGCTGTGGTCTCATCTGAAGGCTCCACGGGAGAAGGATCTGTTTCCAAACTCATGCACGTACTTAACGGCAGGATTTAGTTCCCTGGGAGCTGTCAGACTGAGGGTCTCAGTGCCCCACTGGCATTGCCGGAAGGATGCCCTCATCTCTTGCCATGTGGGTCCCTTCAGCTCGCTTCATATCAGATCCATACATGGGAGGCAGAGAGAGAAAGAGAGAGCACAGGCATACAAGACAGAAGTCACAGTCTTTTATAACCTGCTCTTGGAAGTGACATCCTATCAATTTTGCCATGTTGTCTTCGTTAGAAGCAAATCACTAGCTGCAGCCCACGTTCAAGGGGAGGGGATTACATAAGGTGGCAGGCGTCGTGTCAGAATATAGTAATACCTATGTTGCGGGAACGTCGCAAAGATTAAATGAGATACTATGTGTGAGTCTTAGCATGGTGCCTGGCTATAGGCTTAATAAATTGTCTCTTGTAACTGTTGTCGATGCTGTTCTCAGAGCCAGCATCTCATGAGGACACCACTAGCGTTGTCTTAGTTTCATTTACCTTAGGCAGGCAGGTCTACAACGTTTGAAGTTTACAGATTTTTTTTGGATAGAGCTGTGAAAGGTTTATATTTTCTATCTGGAAAGAAAATTGGCGGAGTTTACATCATTGCAAAATAAACAGAACTGTGACTTCTGTTTCACAATTGGCATAGCTCCTTTGTGTACTTTTGACAGTTCCATCACGTTACTGACAGTTACAAGATTCTCTCTCCCTCGGGAAAATTGGAGGAAGGGGGTCACGTGATACCCTCCCACTCTGAATGCTCTGCTCGTGTTGAAGATGAGGAAAGTATGACTCAGGCTGCTTAGGAGACTGGCCCAAGATCACAAAACGGTAGAAGCAGGATTTGAAGCCAGTGTTCTGATCCCAATCATATATGCGGTCTTTGTGTTAATATTACATCATTTATTCATTCATTCACGTGATGTTTTTTAGTTCTTGCTATGCGCCAGCCTCTGCACAAGGTACTCGGGATAGAGTGATAAGAAAGTCATTGTCCCAGCCCTAAAGAGCTTTAAATGCACCCCCCTACCCCGACTCCCACTGGGTTATAACTTTGTCGAAATCTCTCCTTCCTCGGGTCTACTACAGGGCTGTGAATTTGAAGCTAGGACTGTATTTAAAGAGGGGTTCTATCAGCCACTGGTGTGCATGGAAATGTAGCAGGAAATGGCTGTTAAAGTCCCAAGAGAGAAGAAGGCCCTGTTAAGACAGAGAAGTTGGATGGAAGGTGGTCAGACAGGGGCCCCTGTGGAAAATGGGGAATGAGGTCTGCAGCTTAAAGCAACAGATGGACTTTTAATGGCAAAGCCTTCTCCACCCCTTGCTAGCCACAGACCTCTCCTGTCTCCTCCACGGCACTTCAAGGGTTAAACCCAAGCCACTGCCTTCCTGCCCAGTGAGCCAGGTGATGGGATTGCAGTTAATGGTAATTTGAACAAGTTTGGTCAACTAGAAATACGTAAGGAGACTGAAACATGAAAATGCCCTCAGAATTTACACAATTGATATATTGTAGCTCAGCCAGCTGTTAATGCCATTGTATGAGAGATGGCAGAAATAATTTGCAAGGAAACTCACATTTGTGTACTGAACCTCTGCAAAGGAGAACATGGAGGGGAGTCAGGCAGTGTCACCAGGAATGTCCCCCAACCTCAACCCCTCCAGCAATCCCTCAGCTGCCCAGCGGAATACGCGCATGCTGGGCATCCTGCGGGGCACTGGGCGTGCTGTGGCAAGCAAAAGGCACAGGGTCCCTGCCCTTCTAGCGCTTACTTACTAGTGGGAGAAACAGACTGCAACAAATAAATAAATACTCGAGTAAGAGAGTCAGGTAATGAGGAGCGTATGGAGAAGAAAATGCAGGATCATGGGATTGAAAGAGATGGGGAGAGCGGGGAGAAGATGGGTACCTGGGGCCCTACGCAATTCTGGCGGTGTGGTAAGTGCACCTCGCTCTCTGCTCTACAACTTCCTATTCCATTACTAGCTGTGTGTCCTTGGGAAAGTGACTTAACCTCTCTGAGCTTTAGATGCCTCATCTGTAAAGTGGGAATAGTAATACCTGACACAGGATTATTTGAGATAAAATGTATCAAAGCTCATTGTTAACTGTACAGTGCTTTACATACGTGGGTTGTTAAGATCATAATTACAGTGCAAGGTCATTCATTCGTTTATTCCATTTATTTATTTTTTCCTTCACCAAACATCTACCTTCTATGTGTATTAAAGGACACCCCATTCCTGATTTGCAATCTTGGCCCAAGCAGGAAAAGATTGTGGCCTGGTTGAGAATGGGCCAGAATATTTCAACAAGACGTTACCGGTGGCTCGGGGATGACAACAGGAAATAAACACAGTGTCACTTGTATGTGTGTGTAAACGAAGATGTTCACATGTCTGTGTCCCCGTGTGTGCATGTTTGTGTGTGTGTGTATGTGTGTGTGTGTGTGTGTGTGTGTTAGGGAGGGGATCATGCGTC
Source organism: Lepilemur ruficaudatus (assembly GCA_963574885.1). Taxonomy (NCBI): domain Eukaryota; kingdom Metazoa; phylum Chordata; class Mammalia; order Primates; family Lepilemuridae; genus Lepilemur; species Lepilemur ruficaudatus. Next base: position 30,424 of record CAUYRT010095596.1, read on the forward strand.
ATCTCAGTGGAGAAGGTGCTTTTGCCCTACTTGGGGACTGAGATATTTCCAAACCTCTTGCACCCCATCATCCCATAGCAGGGGCCATCGCAGGGCTGCTGTTCCCATTCGTCAAATGAGGACAGGAGGCTACGCGGAATCTCTGGATTAGAGAAGCCAGCACCACGCAGTGCACAACCCCCGCCCCAGCCTTCAAGTCACACAGCATCCCGTATCCTCCAGGGGCTCTGAAGACCCCGCAGATTCTGCCTCTTCCCTCAGGGGGTGGGCCAAGGCCTGGCCCGGTGGGAGGTTAGTGCAGCTCACCCTCCAGCGGAGTGCCTGGCACTCCTGGCTCCAGTCCTGGACACATACAGCCCATGAGGCTGCAGGTCCCTTGACCCCAGGATCTTGGAAAGTACTTGTAGTCAGACCCTGGCTGGGACCATGGGAGGATCTCGTTAAGTTCTCTGAGCCTCAGTTTTCTCATCTGTAATATGTTCGTAACTGCCCATAACTTGCAGGGCTGCTGTTGGGAGTAAACAGAGGATGGGTGTGAAGCTACTGCCCAGGGCCTGGCCTCTAGAAGCTCCCCCAAATGCAGTCCCCCATTCCTAGCCCAAGGGCCTTTTGATTCTGATTCTTTTCTTTTCTCTCTCTCTTTCTTCTTTTCTTATCTTTTTTTAATGAGACAAGGTATCACTTTGTTGCCCAGGCTGGAGTGCAGTGGCATCATCACAGCTCACTGTAACTTCAAATTTCTGGGCTCAAAAGACCCTCCTGCCTCAGCCTCCTAAGTAGCTGGAGCTACAGGCATGCGTCATCACAGCCAGCTAATTTTTAACATTTTTATGTAGACGAGGTCTTGTTATGTTGCGTAGGCCGGTCTCAAACTCCTGGCCTCAAGCTATCCTCCTGCCTCAGCCTCCCGAACTGCCAGGATTACAGGCATGAGCCACTGTGCCCAGCTTGGTTCTGCTTCTGATTTTCCAGAACAGCAACCCAGTCCTAAACCTTTGTCCCAGTAGGGTGTGGTCCCGGCTCTTCTGCCTAGTTCTTGAAAGGCTCTTCTTTGCTGGGGGCAGGACCATTCCCTCTCCTGGGCACCTGGCAACTGGCTGGGTCCGAATGCACTCAGCCGGGGCTGCCTTGACCTCCCATCCAGCTCTGAGTGTTGCTGCTGTCCAGAGACACAGCTTGTACTGCCTCTAACCCCCAACTGGACTCCCATGATGGGCAGGAGCCCTGGGGACATGGCTGACTCCTTTCCGTTCTCCTTTACAGAGATTCAGTAAGCAAATGTGAGGATGATAGCAAATTATTTGCACCTCTGCGTCAGTCACTGTGGTCGTCCTCTCCCTCAGCATTGTGCCTTAATTGCTGATGCCCTCTACAGAGAAGCCGGCCCTTGGTCCAAGCCCCGCCGCCCACACACTCCAGCCCCATCCTCTGCTGGCCCATCAGCAACAGGATTCCAGTGCATTAGGATAAAAGCCTCCACTCACCCATACACTTTTTGTTCTCTGTAATCACACGAAATAAGTACAATCCCTCTTTACCTGTGACATCCTTTTAAGCAGTGATTCTCAACTTTGCGTGCACATTGGAGTCATCCAGGGGGCCTTTAAAAAGGTATTGTCTGAATCCACCCCAGATCAATTGGATCAAAATTTCTGGGAGGGAGGTTTGGGCGTTGGTACATTCCAAAGTTTCCCCAGATGATTCCAAGAAGCAGCTGGGGCAGAGAACCACTACTTTAGAGAATAAATGGTCCCTAGCTTTGCCACTCCCATCCTCATTTCCCCTTGAATTCCCCCAGGAGCTGCCTGCAGCCTTCATAGGATTCAGTTTTCAGACCTCTTGTCATTCTAGTCACTGTCCATGTACCATATCAAGTCACTGTCACTTGGGAAATATGACTTCCTACATTGAACTGGACTGTCTAGGACAAGACCATTGCCTCCTTTGCTCATGATATTATACTATTAATATGACCACAGATCAAATGAGCTCTTTCTGTCTATACTTGACTCTATAACTTGCTTAAGGCCAACCAGCCTCTTCCCTTCGATAGCTGCTTCTCCATTTTCCAACTCTGTTTCCACTAACGTAACAATGTCTGTTCAAGCAGGTTAATTCCACAAACACATGCAATCAACTCCAGGAAAACCTTTTAGGACCCAGTGCAACTTTCTGCAGGGTTCGGTGATTACTGGCTCTCCTTCTGCTTCAACAGGTCCATCCTGAGGTTGGCTCCATCCATTGCCCCTGATTTGGGATGCACATAGCAGGTATCTAACTCCCATACATTAGATACCTGCTCTTCTTAAACTCAAATAACAGATTCCATTAAAAGAGCATTAGCATGACGCTCCCATAATTAATCTTCTCTGGAGAACTAATAGTTCAGAAGGCACGCAGTGGAGCAAGGGCATCATACATCACTAAGCTCATTTATCCTAATTGATTTATCTAAGAATTGCTGGGGCAGCTGGCCTTGTGCCCGCTGACCTGTGGCGGGGGCCCCGTGGGTGCCTGGGTTGGGAGAAAGGAACAGGGTGGATGGATGGAGCCGGGACCAGCTAGCACTGGCTTCACCCGGGTCACAAGGCAGCAAACAACATAATGGGCCGGCCTCAGAGGCCGGCCAGCCCAGGAAGCTTTTAGAGGCTCTCAGCAGCCCTTGTAGCACACCCAGATTACACACAGAGCTATTTTACATCATTAAACCCCTCTATTTTGTCCCTGGGTGCTGTACGCACTTTCCACATCAGGCTGGGCTTCAAAGTAGCTGCTTTGCCAAAGCAGGTGTAGCCACTGCAGCAGGCTGACCCTGGGGCACCGGGACACATTTGCTGGCTGTTTGTTTGTTTGCTTGCTGGCCTCCCAGCCCCGGGGCTGCTGCGACTGATGTGTTGGGGCCCTGCATCTGCTCAGCCTGCCTGTTTAGATGCCTGCTGCCATTGGCGCTGGGGCTGGGGAGTGGGCATCATGTTGCCCTCCCCTCCAGTCCCAAACCTATCCTTCCTCAGTCTGCCTGGCAATACGTGGGCGTTGGGGGAGATCCCTTCGTGCAAGACGAGCTTGGGCATTGTTTGAGCCTGCATCTATTTTCCTTTCAAATCAGGAACCAGAGAACCAATTAGGCAGAGTGGAGCCAAAGGGACAGTGTGCCAGGTGACGTCCTCTCTGGCCTCCTGGATCTCTTTGGCATGGTGTTCTGTGCCAACACTGAGCCTTCCCCAGGCTCATCCGCCCTATCTCATAGCCCTGGCTGGAGCCCTCCCTGATGTCCAATCCACAGTGTGTGCGTGATCCGCTGCCTGAATCTACCCTGATCGGGTGTCAGTGCCCTGCCTCCCCTGCCTCCAGGCTTCAGTCCATCCTGGCCCCAATTCTTCCAGGCTCCATCCTTCCTAGCGCCTTTCATAATGATCCAAGACCTTTCCTGGACCAGCCTCCAGGCAGGCGCAGGCTGGGTAAACTCCTGTGTTGCAATCGCCACTGCCAGCCCCTGTCTTATTGCCTTGGTTTATGTGCTGCCTTCAGCATTGATTTCCTGGTTGTGTCCCCTAGGTCCTCACTGGAAATGGAGTTCTGCCCTGCATACCAGCCCATCTGTCTGGTACTCTCATGTGCCCACTCTCCATCCGGCTTTTGCCAGCTTTGTCCTCTCCTCCCGGCTGAAGCCTGTTCTTTGTGTCCCTGGCCAAACCTGACAGACCACAGGAAGTTGTGATGTTGCTATCTTCGGCCCCACGTGCCATTTTTGTGTCCTTCCCGCTGGACCTGGCAGATCCTTGGCTATTGGACCAATGTCACCCTCCTGGCACCTGACAATGCTGGAGCTTGTTACCCCTCCTCTGCTTTTCCTGCTTTAGTCCTCAAGTGCAGGAAGGCTACAGAATGGGGGACATCTGCAGACTCAGTGGTTCGTGCCTGTGCGAACTTGAGCAATTCCCTTTCTTTCTTTGAGCTTCCATTTCTTTATTTGTGAGATGAGAGGGCTGGAAATAATGATTCCCAGGGGTCTTTTTACCTTTGAAATAAAATGGAAAACACGAGACCCGGAAGACAAAGGGGATTAATATGGTGGTCAAATCAAGCCAGGCTTGCTCTCCCCTCTGCCTGGGGCCTCCACATCATGCAGGACTTGGCAGTGGATTTACAGAAGGCTCTCAGCACAAGGGCCCTGGGCTCTCACCTTTGGAAAATGGTGCAATTTAATGGTAATGCAATTACAGATGTGCTGAGATTGAAACAGCCCATCTTATCTCAAACTCATCTTCCCCACCAAGTATCAGGGCAGGTGCTGATCCCTAATAGCTGCTGAAATGAATTCACCAGGCAGCTGGGGGCTCCTGGGGAGGGGGGCTGTGTGCAGGGAAGGAGTGGATGGGAGGGGGAAGAGAGATGGAGAGAAGGAGGAAGGGGAGGGAGAGAAATGGCACAAAGAGAAATGGAGTGATCTAGAGGGAGGGATGGAGGGAAGGGGTGGCCAAGGAACAGGCAGAGAGAGGGAGGCACAGAGAGGGTGAAAGAGACGAATCAGGGAGAGAAGGAGGGAGCTAGTGAGAGTGAGGGAGGGAAAGAGAGAGGAAGGAGAAAATTGGGAGAGAGGAAAAGAGAGGGAAAAAGAGAAAGAGAAATGGAGAGACAAAGAGATGGAAAGAATGAGAGACCATGAGGGAAACAGATGGGCCAGGGAGGGCAGGAAAGGAGAAAGAGAGGAGTGAGCCAGGCAGGGGTTCCTGAGAGAGCCCGAGGCCATAGGGGAAGATAGCATAGGTGGGGAGTGAGAGAAGAGATGGGAAGGCAGAGAAATGAAGGAGAAAGAGGAGGGGGGCGGAGAGAGAGCGCGTGCGGGAGAGAGCACACTAGCGCTGGTGCTGTGCAGGGAAGAGGGGAGAAGAGGGAGGAGGGAAGGCGGGAAAGAGATTGAGGACTGCCCAGGAGGAGGGAGGAGGTGAGAAGGAAAGGAGGAGCCCAGGAAAAAAGGAAAGAGTTGCAGAGAGGGAGGGGAGGGCACGAGGGGAGGGGGAGCAAGGGCTGGAGGGACGTGCTGATGAGAGGGAGAGAAATTGAGGGAGAGGAAGAGCCAGCACCGGAAATAGAGAAGAGTCTGTATTTCAGAAATATTGAGGCTCTCAGACCCACCAGAGGCTCTGTGCTATTCCTAGGAAGAGTCCAAAAAAGAAAGAAAAGCAAAAGAAAGAAAACTCAGAAGCGGCTAGTAGGAATGAGCTCCTCAGCGTGAGGGCGGACGCAGGAGAGGGCAAGCATGGGAGAAGGCACTTGGAGAATTGGATCCAGAGCTGGAGATAGGGTTGGGAGCTCTGGAAAGGAGGCAAATGTAATGATCCAAGACCCCAGAATAGGCACAGCCCCCAATCAGCTGGTCCCGCTAGCCAGTGTTCATTCCCGCTGCCTGGCAATCCTGGGTTCAGCACTACGGACAGCTCCCAGCCCCTTCCTGGGTTCAGGGTCCACACAGCCAGGCCAGCAGGAGACTGAGCCCTCCCTACAGCCCACTCCCATGGGGGTCCCTGGCATCCTCGAAAATGGCTCTTTTGGGCGGCTGGAATGCAGGCCTGCGAGCTGCTGAATAGATCGATTATTTTTCAGAACATGGTTTTGATCCCGATGTTACTTCACTGGATCACTGAGTGGAAAGGGCTCGCAGAGAAAATGGCATTTTTTATAACCCTGGCAAAATGCTCCCGCGCTGATGAGATGAGCCACCCAGCGAGCTGCGCGCGCCCACATATGATACATAACTAACCAGAAGCATAATCTTCTAAATTGAAAGCCATAATGTTTGCTGTTGGAGCTAAATATTAACAGGGCATTGTCTCCCAATGACCCTCGGGAGGCAGCTGGCTTAGCGGGAGGCTGTCGTCATATTCAAGCAATTTGATTAAATTCCTTCCTGCCATCAGAATTAAGAAATGAATAGTTTTATGAGAGTCACGCCACAGAGGACAGGAAAATGAAATGCACAGGAAAGAGAGGGGGCCAGGTGCCTGCCAGTGCCTGCTGTGTAGTTCTAGAGGGAGCAATATCGCCCTTCCTGGACAGGGCCGGCTCAGGACTGCAAGGAGGCAGCCAGTGGTCTCCCTCCAGCCACCCGCACTTGCCACGCTTTTCAGCCTCCTCCCAGCTTGTCTGAGAGCCCAGTGGATACAAGAGCTTCTTCTCGGGAGGGCTCTCAATTATTCATACAAGAGGCAGTCAAATGTAGTGGCTTAAGTCATGGCCCCTGGAGCCAGACCACCTGGGTTCAAATCCCAGCTCTGCCCCTACTAGCTGTGTAATCTCAGGCAAGGTACTTAACCTCTCTGTGCTGAAGTTTCTTTAGCTGTAAAATGAATTTATAGCAGTACCTATCCTGCAGAGTTGTGAGGATTTAATGAGCAGTAAGATGCTTAGAACGGGGCTTAGTGTGCAGTAAGCACTATATAAGCATTATTAGTATTATCATTTGATTTAGGCTGAACTGTATAAAATTGCTGTTTTGCAGGTAAAAAAAATCCAATATCAACGACTTAATATGAAGTTTATACAGTAAAATACTTATCTGCGGTGGCCACTCTTTCTTGCCCCCTGGCCCTGACTCAGCCTCAGTAGCATTCCAAAGGTCCTGTTACTTAAAGATGTACTAACAATATGCTATGTTTGCATTTGGAAAAAATATGTTTTTATTAGAAAAATTCCAGTTAACCTCAAACTCACAAAGTTTCACCTTCTGCATTTCTTTCGGAAGGAGGAAGGCGAAGGGAATGACCATTTATTGTCCGCCTTACTAAAGTGCCATGCACCATGCTGGCTGTGTTGCAATATTCAATTTGTTTAATGCTCTCAATAATCCTGCGAGGTGAGCATAGGAACCCATTTTACAGATGAAGAAACTGAGGTTCAGGATGGTTGAATGATTTCTGGAAAATCATACAGCTAGAGAGGCAGAACAAGAATGCAAATCCACTACATCATTCTAGAAAAAGAGGGTAGAATGGAACTGGTGTCTGATGAAACCTAACTGACCTCATCCACCCTTCTCTCCGTTTTTCTCCTCCTGCCTTCCTCTCAAAGGACCCTTCTGTCTGCATCTGTACCTCCAACCCCGAATTCATCCTTCTGTCTCTTGTAAAGTGATGAAACATAAGATTAAGACAACCGTCTCACTGCCTGTCCAGAAGCTCTACTCTAAACTTCAAAACCCTGGTCCTAGGAAGAGCCACTTCTGGGAGACCTGCTCCTGTAAGTAAAATCCCTTCCACAGTAAACAGTCCAGAAAAAGGTGGAGGGCGTGGGAATTAACGGAAATTGAGTGAGTGGACTGGTGGGAGGGCAACTTGGAAAATAGCTGCCTCAAATGCCCTTTGACTTGGAAAAGAAATAATCATGGGGGAGGGGGGCAATGTATGAAATTCCATTTTTTTCTTACTTTGAACCCATTTGGAGCCTCAGAGAGAAGCAAGCAGAGAGCATTCTGTTCTGACCAGGCCTGGAAATCTCTCTCTAGTGGCTTTTAGGAGGGGGAGGGAGGTTGGAGAAGGACAAGTGTCCCGTCCAACCTCGGGGTGGGATGCAGCGGTGGGGGGCTGGCTTTCCATGCAGAAGGGCAGTCATCCTGGGAGGGCCTGGTCTTAGGATGCACTCTAGGGCATGTTGGGGACTTAGACGTGGGAGGAAGAAGAGACAAGTAGCATCATTTATGCTTTCGTTTCTTTACTGAATGCTTTCCACCACTCTGTGAGATTGGTGTTATTACATCTATTTCACAGAGCAACTCCTAATCAAATACTAATGGTAGCAGTGGGGTGGTGGTGGCAATAGGACTTGCTGAGTGTGTCCTGTGTGCCCAGTGTATTTCTGTAAGCATGTGTGGTCTGCAGCAGGCATGACCAGGCATCCGCCCACTGTGGGTTTGTGCTCCCCCTCCACACTGTGGAGTTGCCACTGGCTGTGTTGCCCAGGCCGGGACTGTTTCTGTTCCTAACCCCACTTACATCTACATGGTGCCCACGGCTTGGTCTCACCCATGGCTGCAAGGGGAGATAATGCGTGCAACTCCTAGGTGGAGGTGGATAAAAATGAGGTATGTCTTCTCTAACTTCTCTTTCCTGTCTACTTGGCTAGGTGCAGAAGGATATTTGCCCCTAGAGGATGGTAGGGCCACAGGGTGGAAGTAGTCTGGGTCCCAAAATCACCATGCAAAGGAGTGCCACCAACCAAACAGAAACAATCTCACTCAACTATTACGTGAATGAGAGATACACCTCTATTGTGACAAGCTACTAAAATAGTGGGGATTATTTGTTATAGCAACTACCATTACTCTAACACATACGTTATTACCTCATTTAATCTTCACAACATTTAAGGCATAGGTAGCAATAACCCATCTTAAAGATGAAGACACTTAACTGGGAGGTTAGGTGATTTGCCTAAGGCTGCACAGCTAGTGAGTGATACAGCCAGGATTTGACACCAGATCCCAGGATGTGAGAGCAGATCCCTCGGACTTTGCGTTTATTGCACTGAGCTGCCTCATCGTGACCTTCAAGTGAATGGTGAGAACAGGAAGGATGATGGATTTCTGGGTGGAACTGTGGTAAGGAAGCCTGTCCCTGCCCCAGAAGGAGAGCCAGTCTTGAGTGTGGATCTCAGAACGACTAAAGAGACACCTGGGTCCAGGAAAAGGAAGGCAGGGAAAAGAATGGAATTTTGTGGGACCTGAACCTGCAGAGGTCTGAGCAAGCCGAAGGGGGCCCCATGAGCCTACAGTGAGGGCTTGAAGCCAAGAGCAGGAATTTGGTCTTCCTCCTCCAAGGCCCTTCCTCTGAGACATGGCAAATGAGAATAATCACCACAGTAATGATTATAAGAGGAGATGCAGCAGCGGGCGCAGTGGGAACTGGTACTTACATGCTCTTACTATGCTCTATTCTGAGTGTTTTGCATATGTAAATTTAAGCCTCGAAGCAATCCTATGGGTGGGTACTAATATTATACCCATTTCACAGAGAGGCAAACTGAAGACAGAGGGAACAGTAACTGCCAAAGTCACAGGAGAAGAGCTGGGATGCAAACCTGGGCATTCTTACTCTACAGTCTGTGCTCTTCACCTCCAAGGAAGGACGGAGCTGGTCACAGGAACACCCCTGGGACCAGCACAGGGATCAAGTCCTGGCCCCGAGAAGAACCATCTCATAAAACTAGTGAGAAGATTTGGAGCCCACATGCCTGGGCTTAGGTAAAGCTGACCTTGGTGACTGTCTAGATTTGTCTCTGGACCTTCCAAGCTCTGGCTTAATTTTCTTGGGCAACTGTCTCTGAAATCCTGACTTCATGTGGGTCTCTACAGGGGCAAAGAGAGTGTGGGGGCCAGTAATTGGGATTTCCTAGAAAAGAGAGCTTATGAAGTATGAGATGGTGAATGAAGAAATATACTTTCTGCACGTTCTGAGAACAGAACTTCAAGACTGAGCAAGTCCAGGTCTTTGGGGTGGAGAAATTGCCCAGGCTGGATCGAAGCTCAGGGGTGGCAGAGCCTGGGAGAAGGGGTGAGCCTGGCTGAGTGTGAAAACACTTCCTGCCAACAGTTCTCCTACGGTGAGCATCAAGATGCTCCGTGGCTACCCATGTCAATGTCTTAGTCTACCCAGGCTGCTATAGTAGAATATGATAGACTGGGTGTTTCCTGTTTCAAACAACGCAAGTTTATTTCTCACAATTCTGGAGCTGAAAAGTCCAAGATCAAGGCGCTGGCAGATTTGGTGTCTAGTGAGGGATCACTTCCTTGTTCACAGACAGCTGTGTTCTCGCTGCGTCCTCACTAATGGAAGGTGAAGGGGGCGCTCTTGGGTCTCTTTTATAAGGGTGCTGATCCTGTTCATGAGGGCAGAGTCCTCCCCAAGACCCCACCTCCTAATACTGTCACATCAAGGATGAGGTTTCAACATGAGAATTTGGGGGGACACAGACATTCAGTCTATAGCACTCAGAGTTAGTTTTTGCAGGGTAAGAAACCCTCCTGGCACTTAGTGGCAGCTGAGCAATTCTGTGAGCTGGGCTCAGCTTGGCTGATCTGGGCTGAGCCACCAATGTGTTGGCTGGCCTGGACGGACTCCAGTGGCCTCCCACGTGTGTGCGGCAGTCGGTGAGCTGCTGGTCAGGGGATGCGGGTGACTGACTTATGTGACTCTCATCCTCCCGTAGGTCACCCTGCGCTTGCTCACGTGGTAGTGGAAGGACTCCGAGAACGGCCTTAGGCTGCAATCAAGAGCAAGTACTTGTCAAGTTTCTGTTTGTGACGTGTTTCCAATACTGTTCTGTTGGTGAAAGCAAGTCACACGCGGCCAATCCTAAAGTCAGCGTGCCAGGGGGAGTACCCAAGGGCATGGATACAGGGAGATGAACGATTGGACCATTGCCTTTTTTGCTTCGGTGTCTGCATCTGTGGTAGATGCTATAAAATTAAAAACAGGAGAGCTCTTAGCAAGGCCGTCCCTAAAGAGCTGTGGAATTGGGAGGTGTAACATAGAATCCTGGCTTTATTCCTAAATGTTCTAGGACGAGTAATCTCAGTCTCTATGCCTGTATGTTGGGTGACAGGGTAATTGTGATGATCAAATGAGATGTTGCTTGAAGAAGTCCTTTGCAAGCTGTAAAACCAGGTACCAATGCCAGTTGTTACCTTGCTTCCCCGCTAGGAACGTAGGTGGGGCTTATTAATTCCTCGGCTGGGAATCATCTCCTTTGTGACAAAACCTCAGCTTCCAGGATGGCTTAGCCTGGCCCACCTCTGGAGCAGCCCCGCTCAGCACTGGTGTGCTTGGGGAATGCAAAATCACTTTAATATTGGCTGGAGACAAACGTAATTAGGAAGGTAAATCTGCTGAAAAAATAATCATATTATGCAAATGTGATTAGCAATGACTTTTGGGTTCTTTGTTGTTTGAGAGTTTCTGTCCTTTAGCACGGATGTGGAGAGTTGGCTGCTCTGTGCACTGGGGTGCCTCTTAGTAGGTGCTCAGGAAATGCGAGCTTGCGGACACAGAAGTCGGGAGAGGGGATGTCAGCCCTGGGCATTGGGGAGGGACTCCTCCATCAGTCCCCAAGGAGAATCTGTAGATACCCCAAGTTCCTGAGCTGATTCCTGTCGAGGAGGTCCTGGGACTAGACCCTGACTGATGACAATGCTCCCTAGGATGGGAAAGGGCCCTTTTCTTCCAGGCTGGGGCTGAACTTGAAGAAGAATGAGCTAGAGATGTGGTCCAGCGGCTGGTTCCAGCAGTGGGGCTGGAATTCCCCTGGTAGGGGGCGGGTGGGATCACCGTGGTTTGGGGGTGGGACCTTGGCTCTGACTTTGTGTGCCACCAGGGCGTGGTTCGAGCCTGGGACAGCCTTGTGCCTGCTGGGTGCCTGGTGTATTGATTTATAGTGGGGATGTCCCTTCTCAGTGTTGGAACAAACAATGATCTGCTAGATTTAGGAGGAGATTTGCCCTGGACATGGCTAGGGAAGTCACACATTCTGGCTTTCATAGCTCCTTTTATAATGGTGATGATGGTAAAAAATGAATAAATAAATAAGGGGCACCCATTTAGTCACTGCTTGTTAACTTCCAGACGCTGTGTTCAGTGCTTCACGTAATGACCTCATTTGACTTTCCTAACAATTATGTGAGGTGGACACTACTGTTATCACTTCTGTTTCCCAGAGTAAGAACCCAAGGCACGATGTGGTTACATGATTTTCTCAAGATCATCTGTCTCAGTATCCGTTTTCCTAAGGTCACCTACACCAGTAGCAGCGGAGTCAGGGTTTGAACGCAGGCTCAGCCCAATTCTGAAGTCCATGCTGCTAACTACTGGGCCACACGAGCCCCAGCCTTCCCTGCAGGGCACAGCGTGGATGGTCTGTCATAACCTGTCAGCAAAGTGACAGTGATGTGATGGCCCGTGCACACCCTGTCCACACACTGGTCACCCCAGCAAGACTCTAGTGGGCCCAAGCTTCTTCAGAAGTTTCTGGAGTCCTGCACTCTCTGCTCCACCCTTGGTGAGTGGCCCTCTTTCTACTTCTGGGGCTCCTGTGCGCTGACCCTGGCTCTCCTGAGCAGGCCATTGGGCCAGGTGGTTCTGCAGTGTGGGAGGCTCCTGGGGAAACCGAGGTGGCTTTTGGGGTCCCTGAGGCACAGGGGATGCTCACAGCTGCCCCTCCAGTTCAGCTCCTTTCTAGATTTCTGAGAACCAAAGATCTCTTTGTGTGCCCCAATTTCTCTCCGGTCCCCTTGGAGGCCTGGGGGACTGTAATGTGACTCCCTCCCCCACATCTGAAAAGACTGCAAAGCCCCAGGGAAGTTCTCGGAAGAATCACTCCTGCCTGGGGCCATGCTCTTTGACCAGAGCGGGGCGAGGGCTTGGTAGTGGTGGTGGGGGGATGTGGTGAGGTCAGCCCCAACTCTCACGGCCAGGGCAAAACAAACCTCCTCAGGTGGGGAAAACCCTGCTGTCCCAGCCCAGCCCAGGGGGCCCAGGGAGGCACAGACAGCCCCTTCCCAGACTTTCATTTCCAACAACCACTGGGCCATCCTCTTCTCTTGGGCATCTCCAGGTCCCCCCCACCCCCACAATCTGACTTGTCCTGGCTAGCCACTTCTTGACCAAAAACTCGGTCTTTATCCATGTTTCCTATCCAGGGATGGCATCTGTGCCCCCTTCCTGGCCCTCACCCTTGCATCTAATTGCTGGTCATGTCCCCACATGGAATGGCTGCCAAACCTCTTTGTCATTGTCATGCTGCTCCCTCATCCCCCTCCATCGACACTGCCTTGGATCAGCTCACATCACTCCCCCATATTCACTGCAAAGACCCTCGAGGCGGCTCAGCACACCTGGCTCTCATCTTATCCTAGCTCACCATCACGTTGCTACCATGATCATCTTCTAACACAAGCTACTGATTGGCTCTCCATTGCCTACAGGTGACACCAAAGGCCTTGGAGAGCATCCAAGGCCTGCCGTTGTGGTCTGGCCTCACCTCTCCAGCCTGTCTCCCTGATGGCTCTCACAACACATGTGCTCCCACGCTGCCTTTCCCTGTCACGGGACTCCCTATATCTTTGATGCCCCCCCCTCACATCCCCTGGAACAATATGAAGCTGCATTCCTTGCCGCCTCTGCCACCTCTGCTGGCTCCCGGGGCAGTGTGTCACCTCCTCCGCAGTCCCCGCGCCCTGTCCGCTTCCCCATCACAGCCCGGCAGGGCCCTTATTGGTTTACACGCCTGGCTCCCGATCAGCTGTCAGCTCCTCTAGGGCAGGAACGCCGGCTCATCCGGCTGCTGAACCTCTACCCCAGCGGAGAGCCTGGCACATAGTAGGCTCTCAATTAGTGTTGGTGGAATTGAATTCCCTCACAACTCGTGGAACTGATTTGATTTGGAAATGACATTGCAGCCAGAGAATTGATTTTTGTCTCTCTCGGGGGCATATGATGATACAATTCACCTCCTCATTGGTTGCTGTTTCCGAAGAAAACAAAACTCCGGTTTCTGGATGGAATTGCGCTTGCGAGCCGTGTGGGAGGGGTGGAGGCCTTGAGATGGAGTGGGCTCTGCTTCGCTCAAGGAGAGGTGTGTGGCAGCCGGGCACCCCGCCGCGTCGTGGAGACAGAAGGGGGGCCACTGTCTTCCTTTGTGCAGGCAAGCCAGAGGCTAAAAGTAGCCTGCCTTCCCCTTGCCTGACAAATGGGGGAATAAATTACCCCGGCACTAAAAGTTGCATTAGGCAAATAAACATTTCGACAAGAATTATATGTGACATTCAAGAGAAAGCAAATAAACCCTAAGTTATGGGGACCTGTCAAAGCTCTGGGAGAATTAAGTAACTAAAAATCGTTAGTAGCGTCTTTGACAGGCTCTTAAACCTTCTCTGGCTCCCGCCCCCGCTCCAGGGGCTCTGAGGGAGACCACGTGTTCCCTGTCGCCTGTCTCCAGAGAAACTCTCAGGCTCCTGGGACCTCAGATCTGGAGGAACCTCAGAAAGCCCCGAGGCCTGTGCTTGCAAACACTGTTCCACGGGACCCTAGGGCCCCACAGCGGCACCGCAGGGCATGTGGGCCCCGGAAGGGCGGCCCAAGCAGGGAAGCTCGTCTTTGATCTGGACTATGTTAATTAGGGAATAATTCGAGTAGAGTGAGAAACTCTCTTCTGGTAGAAGGATTCTGCTGCTATAAGTGATTTGAAAACCACTGATACAGCAATGTCCTTTCGGACACTTCGGTAAATAATTCTCCAGCCTCTTCTTGAACACCTCCAGTGACCGGAACCCCTTCCAGGATTTCCAGTCGGACCCGGTTTTCTCTACCCTCTTCTGCATGAGATTCCCAGCTCAGGACTCTGGTACCAGGAAGCTTGGGTTCAAATCCAGGTTGTATCACTGACCCACTGTTTAACGCCGGGCAGTTACCGGAGCCCTCTGAGTAGCAGCTTTCCTGGCGGTGAAGGGGGACACTGTGTGTCAGTTTCCTATGCTGCGGTAACAAATGACAACAAACTTAGTGGCTTAAAACAGCACCAATTTATTGTCTTCCATTTCTTGAGGTCAGAAGTCTGAAATGAGTCTCAAGGGGCGAGAATTAAGGCGTCACCGGGCTGCATTCCTTCCGGAGGCTCTAGAGGCGAACACTTGCCTTTCTAAAGGCCACCCGTGTCCCCTGGCCCAGGGCCCCTTCCTCCGTCTTCAGAGCACAGTTCTCCCGGCTTGTCTTCTGTTGTCACGTCTCCTCTGACGCAGACCCCTCTGCTTTCCTCTTATAAGGGCCCTGGTGAGGACATTGAGCCTGCCCAGCTCATCTGGTCACCTCCCCATCTCGGGATCTTGTCTTAATCACAGCTGCAAAGTCTCCTTTGCCATGTAAGGTAACATACCCCAGGTCTTGCGGGTTGAGGTGGACAGTTTTGGGGGCCATTCTTCTGCCTGCCACGTAATGACAGCACCTGCCCCAGAGGATGCCTGTGAAGGGTAAGCGAGGGGGTGCCAGGCAGGTGCTTGGCGCAGGGCTGGTGCAGAGTTGGAGCTCTGTACGGGTGAGTCGAATATCCACCCTGTGTGCCCCTCTGAATGTGCTGGCCTCCGCCACGCCTTCCTGCAGCTCAGGGGCAGATGGACTCAGGACAGCTAGGTCACGGAGGCCAGGTGACAGCAGGATGAGGAGACCTGGAGCAGGGCCCAGGGTGTAGCGGCTGGATTCAAGGGGAGTTGAGAGGGCTTCATGACTGATGGGATGCCTGGGGTAAGTAAAGGCAGGGGGGAATCTCAGGCTTCTGACTGCGACCCCTGGGAGATGGTGATATCATTCAATAAGGTGGGGAACAGGAAGGACGAGCAGATTCAAGGGCATGAGGAATGGGAAGTTCTGTTTGGGGCCCGCTGAGTTGGAAATGCCAGTGGGATGCCCTGGGCAGATGTCTTGGGGGGAGTCAGAGAGATGGGTCTGGAGCTTGGGAGAGAGAATTGCACCAGAGATGGAGCTTTGGAGCAAGATCTTGGCTTGGAGGACGTAACTAAAGTCCTGGTGGGTGGGTCAGATCCCTGCAGAGTAGAAGGAGAGGGGTGTAGGATGGATACCAGGAAACCGCAGCATTCATGGGATGGACGGAGGGTAGTCCACATCGAGGGAGCCACGGGCGAGGCTGGGGGGGAAGCCCAAGAACTCAGCCCCCGCACTCACTCCCACGCAGGCCTGCTGGGGGTACTTCATCCAGAGCTGCACACCTGGGACCTCACTCAGGGCTGACAGTAGTGATCCACCCTGTCTGTGCAGCATGTCACAGCTTAATCAGCAATGTCACACGATCTTATTTAATCTGCATGACCAGCCTTTTCTGGAGGAATATTCCTTTTTGCTGTAAAGATGAGGATGCTGAAACTTAAAGAAGCCCAGAGACTTCTCGGGGCCCATAGCTAGCAGGATCCAAGCAGGGATTTGAACCCACGTCTCCTGATGAATGGGGCTTCGGGGATTTCCCACAGGCCCTGTGGACTCGGAGACTACAGGTCTGCATGGTGAGGACACGTCCTTCAACTAAGTGTGGGGTGAGGCTGAGAGTTAGCTCTGCTTTCAGACTACAAATGCTGCCGGGCACAGAGCCTGGTGCGGAGCCTCCCCTGGGAGTCCAGGACACTGGTGGGAAGGCCCCGGGGCCTGGGCGTCTCTGGAGGCTGGAGGCCTGTGGGGCAGGGGGGATTCCAACTTCAGATCAAAGACCTTTTCCCTGCTCAGAGGTAACGGTGTCCCGTATTTCTTAATTAGACATCTCATCAAAGATCCCCCATAGGGTGCTGACAGTGACAACTGGTTTAGGAACCTCAAGGTGGGATCTCAAGGCAGGGGTCCTAAACAGAGCCGGCTTCCGGAATTTCAGAATCTCATAACAACCAGCACTAATACAGCACCTACCGTGCGCCAGGCTCTGCTCTGAGGGTGATGACAAGAGTAACTCAACAAACCTTCACAACAGCCCTGGGAGGGGGGGGCTCTATCGTCATCCCATTTTACAGATAGGGAAACCGAAGCCCCAAGTCAGACAGAGGTGGGACTCCAGCCTGGGCAGCGTTCACGTATCTGAGATGCTCTACTGGCTATGACAGGAGCCGAGGGTGGGCCCCATCCCTGAGGGCCCAGGAGTACGAGGCAGGCCCCTCTGCTCCCCTCCAAGATGACAGGGGACCCCCAGCCTGCCCTTGCCTTGCCTTCATTGGGTCCATCTTGGACTTTCACTCCCACGAAGCCACTGGGGTCACAGGAGGGGGTGCCAGATTCGGGCTGAGTAGCTGTTCCCTCCAGCACCTTTCTCCTCCTGTGTGGCCCAGGGACAGTGGGGTGACCCAGGCAGCCATTTACTCAAATACGTTGGGTACAAACCCAGCTCCGTGTGCCCTTCCGGCCCTGGGCAGGCTCCCTTGCTCTCTGAGCGTTAGTTTCCTCGTTCACAAAACAAGACTAATAACTGACTGGGGTCGGGAGGGTGGTGGTCCCCCTCCCTCTCCTCCTTTTCCCTCACCATCATCCAAGCTGTCACTTACAGGCACCTTCAGGCCGGGACCTGCTCCAGGTGCCTCACATACACCACCTCGTCCAACCTTCACAGCAGCCCCGCAAAGATGTCATGGTCCCCACTGCGGATGAAGACACTGAGGCCCAGACCAGCAAAGCAACTTTCCCGAGGACACCCAGCTTGTAAGTCAGAGTCAGGCCTGGCCCCCAGGGTGTGTGACACAGAGGCAGCTGCTCCACCACACTGGGCTGCTACCTGCGACCTGGGTGTCTTGCCTGGCACATGGCGGCACTCAGCACACAGGCACTTGGGCTCAACATTCCCTTGCGAGGATTTTGCCTTCTCAGAGTCCTTCTGGGCAGGAGCCACTGACTTTGCATTTTGAGTTAAAGATCCCAGAAGCTCTGCAGATGGGACGGCGGGGAGGAGCTCTGCTCCCTTCCCCCTTTCCCTCCACTGTCCTGCAGCCCCATCGAGCACCCCCATCCCAGAAACCTCTCCTTCCCCACCTCGTCTTTCCCTGTTTCCAATGAATTCACAGCCCTCTGCAGCAGGGGATCTAAATTTAGACCCTGTGCTCTGTTAACTCTGTGAATAATGCTAATTAGCATAACAATTCTTCCTGCAATTAAGTTGGGGAGGGGTGTGAGGTGCTGGTACTTGGTCCAGGAGGAAATTACACAGGGAGGCCGCTCTTATTGCCGGTTTTGGGAGGCCTCGCTGGAGGTGTCTGCTTGGCGTGGTTTTCTTCTTGGATGGCTGGATCCAGAAAATGCCTGTGTGGGGTGGAGGGAGGGGTGTCTGTCTCTAACCGTATTGTGATGTGTTATTGGTGCACGCATTAAAGTGCGGCTCCAAGCCTGCATGGGAATAAATTAGGTTTTGTAAGCAAGCTGTCACCTGCTCGGAAAGGTGTGAAAAAATTATGAACTGCATTGTCCTGGAAACAAAATAGCACTTCCTTCCTGAAGTAAACACGTAAGTTTGGGATCTGAAGTTGAAGTGAAGTTACATTCAGGATTTAGATATATTTGTCTCGGAGACATTTGCCAATTCTATTGCTCGACCCGGCAATGCCAAGTTGCCTGCCTGCAGGTCTAGATAACCCTCTGAGCCAGAAGCCACCAGCTTGGGCCCCAAGATGCCACCTAGCGCCCTGGCCTTCCCTGGGACAGGTAGGGATGTCTGACATCTCCATGGACAGGACGTGGGACGGCAGCCAGTCTGCTGTGGGCTGGGGGAGATGGGGCAGATGCAAAGTGGCCCCAGAGCGAGGCTGCACAGGGCTCCTGACCGTTCCTCCTGACCACCCCCAATCCACTGAAAAGACAGATAGCACTTGAGAGCTCTGGGCTCCTCCCCTTGGTTTTCTTCACTGTTTTCATGGGACTTATTTTTCAGACTCTGCCTCCATTCTGGCCTCCCCGTTCTGGGCACTCTTTCTGAGTGCTGCAGAACAGACAGGGACTTTCTCTTCCATTGCTTTGGTCATAATACCTCTATTAATGCAGCCTCAGGTCACTTTTTTGCAAGCAGCTATAAAACTCTCTTGGCTCACACAGGGCTTGTGGACAGCAAAAACAGTGAAAGGATGAACTCATTCACTCATTTGTCTCCGGTTTGCATTAGGCATTGTGCTAGGCTCTGGGGACAAGAGTGGGAGATGGATCAGACCAAGTCTCAGCCTCAGGGAGGCACAGTCTGCCTGGGGAGACAGAGACTGGGAATGGCATCCAGTACGAGAGGCAAGAGGATGCAAGCAGGTGTAAGGGGAAGTCTGTGGAAGCCTCCACCTAGGAGGTGAGATGATCTGGGCCTTCAGGGATGTGTAGGAGTTTGCCAGCTCACATTCACAAGGACCTCTGCCAATTCAGGTCCCTTCATCTCTTGTGCCCGAGTCTCTGGTATTTGCAAGTAGGGGCAGAAAGCTGGGCTTACACTCATTAGAGACGCACTTGCTGCTTGTCTAGCAGTGGCGAGTCTGGGATGCGCTGCTCAAATCTCTGAGCCCCTTTTCTTGTTTTGAGCCATTCACAGAACTGACCCAGCGCTTTCTGCGTCCTCACTTGTGTAACTCAGGAACACGTGAGGAGGACAGGGCCCGGGTCTGAGACTCTTTAGTGAGTTCTTTCAATGGCTCAATGGCCCAGGTTGAGTCCTCTGCCCCACGTGACCCCACATGACCTCCAACCTGTCCCCTCACCAGGGGCTACCAACCCTCCCCCTGCCCACTGCCTGGCCCACTCTGCCCTGCTGCGCACTTTGCTCGCTGGTCCGGGGCGCTTGGGGCTCATCAACGCCACGGGTGACTCCTTTCCAGCCCTCCGCCCAGTGCCTGGTAGACACGCAGCCCTCAGAGGTAGACATCCTTCTCCTGATTTTTCAGAAAAGGAGACAAACTGAGGCTTTGGAAGGTTGGATCACTAACACAGGGTTCCACAGTTGGGAGTGGGAGAGCTGGGATTGAGCACCACGAAGTCCTCGGACAGAGATTCCAAGTCACCTAATCAGTCCAGTGGCTTTAATTGCAGAGCATGAAGTGGGCACTCGTGGCCTGATGGGCAGCGTGAGCCACGCATGGCCTGATATGTGGGCTGACCCACCTTCTGACTCTCATGGCAGCCAAGAGCCTGGCGCATGCCTTGCCGTTTGGCAGACACTTAGTCTGACCCGCCTGCCCCATGGACAAAGGGACATAGCCGCTAAAGTCCAGCCTATCCCAGGAGGCTTTGGCTTGGTCATCCTGCTCCCGGAGCTGAAGCCACGGCTGAGGTAGACAGGCCCCAGGTGTGACGCAAGACCAGGTCCCTCCTTGTGAGGACGGGGCCCACCCAGGCCCCCTGGGCAGATGGGACGGAGCTGGGCTCGTGCGCATGCACACATACACACAGCACACACGCCCTATGAGGGCTGGCGCCCTCCGCGGGCACACTCTGTGAGGCTCCAGCGCTGTGCAGAGCGGGCTGGCGGCTCTCAGTGATGATGGATGCGCCTTCCTGCGTCGCTTTGCTCTGCCTCCCCCCACATTCTCCATGCAGGACTCGCTGAGTAAACGACTCTGCCCAGCTGCCTGGCAAGAGCGGTAGACGGAGGGGCCGGGGGAGGGACGGAGGAGCAGAGCCATTTGTCTGGGGCACCGGGAGGGGAGTTGGCCACTTACGGCTGTGATGGATGGCGATTCCACTCTGCCATCTGTTGGAGCTGGCAGGCTGCTTAGCACAGCACTGCACACCTGGCTGGGGCATCCCTGTGGAGCGGGGCCGGCCCAGGCGGGGACCTGGGGACCAGGCTCCCAACACGCTGGGGCAGGAGGCTGGCAGGGAGGAAAGATCGTGCGCCCTCCCCCAGAGGGTCTGGTCCTCTTGCTCTCTCCTATTTCCTTTCTCCCCAGCCCAGGGCCCCTGGGAAAGGAGGCTGGGGCCACGCCTGGGCATCGCGGCTTAGCTGCCCACCTCCCTTGGCAGGGAATATGCGCAAAGCCCTTGGCACAGTATCTGGCAGACTCGTGCTCACTAAAGCAAAGCAAACCGGGCTATGTTCTTTGTCACCCCAGGTGGAGCATGAGGATGCTTTCAAGGTCACCTGGCTGCTTGGGTGGGGGATGGGAGGAAATGACACACACACTGGTGCTGTGCCCATCCTTTAGGATCTCAGAATGTTGGCATTACAAGGATCCCTGGATACTACCTGCTCAGAATCCTCTAATTTATGGACAGGAAACTGAGGCCCAGAGAAGGGGGAATCCAGGCACAATGGCCTGCAGCAGCCTGTCCTACTTGATCTAACCCTCTCTCCCCTCCCCAGTGGGCTCTGTCTGGGGCCTACCCGTGGACTTGGTTGGCCAGGCCCTGCACTAGTACTTGGGCTTCAATGATTGCCCCCTCATCAGGGCTCTGCTGCTCCATCCCATAACATCATCTCTTGGAATTACTCCATTCTCTCCTGCATGCTGTGCTGGGTGGGTTCTAGTCTCTTCCTGGGAGTGTCCTCAGTGTTCAGATCACAGAGCCCAAACCCTGCTGCTCTGGGGCATCCTCATCCAGGACAGCACAGCAGCCAGGGGGAGCTGGAGGCAGCTTGGGGCCGGTGGAATCAGCTGCTCTCACCTGTTCAGAGAAAAGCCGATCCTCGGGTCAGTCCCTTGGCCTCAGCTCGGAGTTGAGTTTAGATTGGGCCAAAGAAAAATAAAAAGTGGGGCATTTTTCACACGCTTGACTCCACAGCTGCAAACCCGTAGCTGGTTCAGGCGTGCGAGCTTATCCATTTTAAAGTGGAGTTAGGGGTGCTTCAGATGGGCAGGAACAGCATGAGTAAAGGCCCAGAGGTAAGAAAGTCAGCTAAAACCACAGCAAGTTCCATTGGGCTGAAATAGAAATTGCAAAGAGGCATCACGGTTTTTCCTTGCCCTTGTGGTATTGTGTCACTGAGGAGAGGGGGGAGAAGTGGACATATGTCACCATAATACAAGGTAGAGAGTAAAATTCTCACCATTCAGAGGGAATAAAGAAGAGAGATCATATAGCTATAATCTGGCAGGACTTCCTGGAGGAGATGACATTTTAATTTCCAATTCTTGCTAGAACCTGTTTTCCTATCCTGTAAATCCTGGGGGAACAAAACAAAAGGGAGGAAAATACCATCAGGGGCCTGGCGGGAAACAGATGGCCTTCTGCGTTAGGATAATTGGAGCATGGCGCCAACGCTAATGAGACCGTTTTTAAAGGTGTGGGCAGGGACCCTGCAGCACGAAGCATTCTGGGGCTGGTGACAGCTGGGCGGTTACCACCCCTAAGCCCAAAGGGATGAGGAAAGGGAGCAGTTTCCAGGTTTGGGTAAGGGGCTTGGGTAGAGCACCACTTGGAGAGGGGCTGTGACCTTCAGTTAAAGGACTTAGTCAGCACGAGGCTACCTCATAGTGTGAGGGTGAGGGAGTGGGTGATAAACGTCACCCCCACCCTCCCTCTGAGCCCCTCCTGGGGCTCCTTGTGGTCAAACTCAACAGAACCAAAGGTTGAAGGAGTCTCCGGGCAGAGAACCGGGGAGCAAGGGTGGAGAAGGATCTATGGTGTACAGCGAAGGCTTCCAGGCCTCTCCTCCCCAGGCAAGCCAGAGTCTTGAGGACCCCCAGTGGTGGGAAGAAAGGAACTCCTGCTAGCTGAGCTCACAGTAGGTGGAGGGCAGGAGGGGGCATTCTTCTAGACTGATCACGTCATCACAGTCTCAGGACAACCTTGGGAGGGGCATTATTGTTTCCACTTGGCAGCCCACAAATGTGAGGCTCAGAGAGGTGAAGTGATTTGCTCAAGGCCACACAGCAAGGAGGTGGCAGAGCGGGGACTGCACAGCCAGGGATCTGTCTGATTCCAAAAACAGTGTGCTTTTCCGGCACCATTAACACCCCACGGGAGACCCAGCTCCCAGCAGGTAAGTGGAGCTGCCCAGCGAGAGGTCGGTTCAGCGGGTGGCATTGGCTGCTGGAGGTGAGCGCCGAAATGCCAAGCCTCCTTCTCGACGTGACAGCTGTTCTTTGTCTGCCAGGCAGCTGTGGGCTGCAGTGTTCCGTGAGCTGGGGAAGACTGGCTCCCTGCAAAAAGCAGGAGCATAATTTGGCTCCTCTTAATTGATTTGCAAATGTGCTAAAGAATTGTGGTAATTCCTTCAAATTTTACTCTCATTCAAATTTTGGAGGTGAACATAATGAGAAGGGAAAGTCAGCACCGTATAACGGGGGAAGAGAAAGGTCTAGCATTTTATTTTATTTTTACCCTGGGCATAAGGAAAGCAAACTCACTATGAATACCTCATTATTTGAATTTCAAATATTTCTCTCTAGTTGAGCACAAAAGGAAACTTAAAAAAAAAATATTAACACACACTCACACATACATACCCCGAAACATTTCTCCTTTTGAATATGTGACTCAGAACGTCCTAGTTTAGGTTATAATAGCGCAATTGCGAGAATCAATCGGCCCGAGATAGATGTGTTTACTCAGAAGTGCTTAGAGAGGAGACCAGTCAAACGAACGTTAATATCTTAAACCATTGAAATTATCTTTACCAACGAATATTGGCTATGAGCATTAATATTTGGGAATTCTATTTTGGTCGCCAAGTGTCTACATGCAGCTGAGCCCCCGGGTCAGGTTGTGGAGGAAAGTGAGGAGGTGGTTGTTCAGATGAAAGCATAGCATGCTGGAAAGAGCTGGAGAACTGGAGTCCTTCATTCATTCACTCACTTATTCACATGGCAGGTATGCAGCAGGATAGATGCAGATTGAAATTCTGGGCTTTGCAGCCAGGCAGACGTAGGTGAAAACCCCTGCTCTGTCACTTTATGAACTGTGCCACCTTGCGTTGAGTTACTCAATTGCTTTGGGCCTTGGTTTCTACATCTGTAAAAGGGGATTATATAGGGTGTTGCAGCTTCAAGCATTGAAGAAAAGTGTGACCATTTAACCACTCAGCATAGTACCAGCACAAGGCAAGTCCTCAACAAATGGTACTGATTTCATTGCCTTTTCTTTTGAGTGTTCCTGTCAATGGAAGAATCACGAGGTTCATAAATTTGGAAAGGAGAGCTTTATTTCTCATAAAGGCTGGCCGTCTTGCAGGCCAGGAAGTGTAGCCTCTGGCAAAGACCAGAGACAGGCACTTCGAGGGAGCAGCAGAGGGAACAGGAATTATGCTGAGTAGGGCAGCCAAGTGTACACATTCAGCAGATTTTGGGAGGAGCTGTGAATAGGCATGAAGGGTGGTGCACGCATGCACAGTAGGTGACATGTACGCAGCACGCATCCCATGTTCACTTTGCGGAGGAGGCTTGACATTTAAGTGCTTTACAGTTTGGCCCCACACATCGAAAGGTGGAGCGGAGGACACAAAGGCCCTCTGTGCACAGCCTCCTAGACTGGCCAGAACCGCCCTGTGGTTGGTGGTCTTTCATCAGGAAGAAATGCTGGTTGGTGGTTGTGTCCAAACCACAGAAAGGGAGGGGCGGTCATAAAATTGGTTGAAATCAGCGGAGATCCAAGTCTTTCCAAAGGGCTGGTTTCTGTTTAATCCTCGGGAAAGAAAGCCCAATCGCAGTTAGTGGGGGAGGTCGCATCTGACCGTCCAGCTCGTCGTGGCCAGGAACTCAGTTTTCAGGTTTCTCTGGGGTCCTCTTGGCCAAGAGGGAGTCAGCTCAGTTGGTTGGAAGCTTAGGATCATTTTATCTTTATTTCCCATTCCTGTGTGTGGGGACAAAGGGGTAAGCCAAATGGATACGGTACTTCTCCTTACAGAGCTCACCATCTGGGAGGGGGAAGGGACAATCACACCTGTGTGTTGCCCCAAAGACTGGGTTTGCATGCTGGCTGAGACCACTTCGCTGAGTGACCTGAGCAAATCAGCTCACCGCTGACATCCCAATCCTCCCTCTGTGGGATGGTAATGACACTGCCTGCTACTTGGGGAGGGCATGAAAACCAAGGAGATGAAGCCCAAGAAAGAGGTTTGGAAATGCTAAAGCATCTTGTTGGAGCGCTGGGAAGTGATAGCCAGGGAAGGTTTTGTTCCGGTGTGTTCACCTCTTCTAGGTTCAGGACCCAGATGGAATCGGGAGCGAACACCACTGAATTCTGCTGTGGCTTGAATGTGTGTGCCCTCAAAAACTCGCGTTGAAACTTAATCCCCAGTGTGGCAGTGTTGAGAGGTGGGACCTGTAAGAACTGATTGGCTCATGAGGACTCAGCCCTCCTGGATGGATTAATCCATTCATGGATTCATGGATCAGTGGGTTATCCAGGGAGTAGGACTGGTGGCTTTATAGGAAGGGCAAGAGAGACCTGAGCTAGCACGCTCAGCCCCTCACCATGCGGTGCCTGTGCTGCCTGGGGACTCTGCAGAATCTTCACCAGATGTGGCCCCTCAACTGTAGACTTCTCAGCCTCCAGAACTGTAAGAAATGAATTCCTTTTCTTTATACATTACTTAGTTTCAGGTACTCTAAGCAACAGGAAATGGACTAAGACAAGTTCTCTTCCTTCTGGGTCAGGTTTTCCCAGGGCTCTCTGGTTACTACTGAGTGACCTTATGTCGCCCATCAAACCAGGAATTGGTAGACTATCCTAAGGACGATTGTGTGTGTGTGCACCTGTGTGTGTGTGTGTGTGTAGATTTTAGAGCAGGAAAGTGATGGGATCAGGACTGAATTTGGGGTAGATAGTGATGACTATGCGTGGAGGGTGGACCAGAGGGGTGAGCTTGGAGGCAGAGGGCCCACCCTGTGGGTGACAGGGACCCTATTCCTGACCAAACTATAGTCAGGCTCCTCTGAGCCCTCTTCTCAACGAGGCCCCACCCTTGGCTAGCAGAACGCAGGTTAGCAAGAATCCCCTCCCCTTTGGTTGTTCCTAACCGAGTTCCCCTTCGTCATTTCCCACCTACTGACTCCCTCAGCCTGCCGGTGGCTACACATCCCTGGTTTCCCCTACTGTGGTTGGAGATGAGCCCAGGCCTATTTGAAGTCTCTCTCCCCTACTGCAGCAGCCCAGATAAAACGTCTTGCCATTTTAAAGAAGAATCTGGTGCCATTTTGCGTTGACATGGGGTGGATGGCAAACCACGCATAAGCTGATGGGGGCTGGAGGGGTGGGGAGAGGCAGTTTCGAAGGCAGAGTTGAAGGACTGGCTGCAGGGCGAGGGTCGTTGCAGGCTTCCGGGTGGAGCAGCAGAGATGTGGCATCCAGCAGAGACGGTGGCTTTTGGGAAGAAAACACCAAATTTGATTTGGGGCAATTGGACTTGGCCCAGTTTGCCTTTGGTGCAATCCCTTTGGTTTTTTCCTTCCAGATGCCACTGCTTTGAGCTTTCCCATCCCATCCAAAAGACATCCGCTGAGTCCCATCTGGCCCTGCAGTTCTCCCGTCCCCTTATCCAACGCGCCTGTCTCGGTCGCTGAAGGACCTCCTCTCCCTGGTGTCAGGTGCCTGATTTAAACAGCAAATCGGGGCCAGGGACGCATGTGCGCCTCCGCTCAGGGGATATACTTGCATTTCACCAAGGACTTTTAGGAAGTAATTCCTTTACCCCAAAGACAATGAAGTGAGGTTTTAGAGGCCACAGGCTAACCGGGAAGGAAAGCTTTTGAGAGTCGTGCAAAGAGTACGGGTTCAAATCAGAGTTCAAGTCCAGGGTCAGAGGAGTCCTCACTCTTAGCTTGGCTGCTTCAGCAAGGGCGCTGTTGCTTCCCTTTAGGAGCTAATCTCACAAACTGTGGTCACGTCCCTCACTGTTTGGGGCTCAGTTTCCTTATGTGTTGAGGGGTGGTCGGGCTCAGACTCCCCCATCCCAGGAAGTGCCTCCTCATTTCCCTCCTTCCCCCCAACACACACACACACACACACACACACACACACACACACACTCCAGTCCTTACCCTTGGGATTGGCCCTGCCCACTCCCCCGCCTTCCTCTCCCTCGACCTTTGCGTGTGCTGCGTGTGGGGTCTGCATCCCCAGGGTGGGAGAATCCCAGCTGGAAAGTTTGTTGTTTCTAAGGACGGGTGGAGAGGGCCACCCTTGTTGCATGGCAAGCCAGGAGCAGCGGAAGCCGGGCTCGCAGAAGGCGGCCCTATAATTAATCCCCCGGCATTCTCGCCACCATTGTCTCTTCCCTGTTGAGATCAGCCAATTAGCAGTTCCACACTCCTCTGCGTGGCAGCCACTTATTAGCGAAGACAAAGGCAGCATTGATTCCAATTTGTCCTGCGTTTGGCTGTCTCTGAAGTTAAAGCTTGCGTTTGGGTAGCAGCGCTGGGGAAGAAACGCAGGGGCAATGCAGGGAGAGCGCCCAAAATTAGTTGAAATAATTTTAGCTCTATTGTGAATGGCTAAACTAAATATAAACAGAAGAGAGAAGAAAAATCTTCGTGATGTTAATTACCATAAGCATTAAGTACCCAAAAATGAGGCGTACGATTTGTTTGGTGACACTCTGATAATTAAATCATTTTCTCCCATTGAGGCTTCCTGCAGTTTCGTGAGAAGCCTGGCTCTTCCTGGGTGGCTTTCTTTGGCCCCGAGGGATGCTTAAAATTCTGCACTCCAGCTTTCTGAGTCCACCGTTTCCCACCAGTGCAGGTGAGCTGTGCTACGTTACTGGGTTTTGTGCCAGCCTCAGATATTCCAGGAGGCCGGGTGGAGGCCCGGGCTGCAGCAGACAGGAATGCTGCTCACTGCCCAGCCGTCTGTCTGTGTGTCCATCTACAACCGTGTGCTTTCACGGTGCTTTCACTGTGCATCTTCTGATCACCTCTCTTGTGTGAGGCACTGATGGTACAGAGATGAGTAAGATGCAGCTCTCACCCTCAAAGAATCTAGTTTTGGGCTGGGTGGCGTAATGTATAACTACTGAAAACACTATGTTGAAATGCCCTATAGCGGAGGGATAAGCAATGTGTTTGGAGAGCAACCTAGAGAAACAGACTGATTTTGCCCGGAGAATCAGGGAAGGATGAGTAGGAGTTTGCTGGGCAGGAAAGTGGGAGGAGGGACAGCCCCGCCAGAGAGGGCCGGGCAGGAGCAAAGGCGTGGCATTTCCAGGAGCCCCTGTGGGCCTGGGTGAGGGTGAGAGGATGGTTTAGGAGGAGCCGAGGGTAAATGGGGGGAGGGATCGAAGGAGCAGAACATTCAAATGTGTTTATTAAGAACTTACTACATACCTGGCTCTGAGTCTCACTTGCTCCTCACCCTGCCCCCACCCCAGATGATTATCTCTGCCTTGTAGGGACGGGGACTCTGGAGGTCAGACTTTACACAGCTGGGAAGGCATGGCTGATGACTCAAAGCTGCTCTTAGTCATGATACAATGTTGCCAGGCTGTGCCCCCACCTGACTGGGAAGAGCTCGAATGCCAGGCAGAGGAGTGGGCTTGATCCTGCATTTAGTGTGGGTGTGTGTCCAGGGGAAGGCCGTGACCTTCAGCTACCTGCCTGGTCCTTTTTTGTGGGAGTGGGTGGAAAAGCTGTGCTGCCTGCTCACTCCCCCTCTGGGCTCTGGGGTCTCTCACGTGCTGTACACTTGCCCCTGATGTCCACGGTGCTGGTGTGACCAGGGCGAGGGGTGTGCATGGTGACTGTGCACTTGACTATGTGGCACACACACATAGAAGCCCTTTCTCTATGCTACCGCTTCTCGCAAAGTGTCTGTTATTGTCCCAGTATTACTGAAGTAATACACGTGTCTCAGAAGACAGCATGCGACTTGCCCAAGGTCACCCGGCCAGAGTGTCATGATCCTGGACTCCTATCTGGCTCCTAAGCAAAAGCAACTCACTCTTCCGACATTATCTTTTCTCCTATTCCTACAAAATTCACCCATCCTATGTCCTTGGGGAGATGGCATGGTTTGGAGAGAGAGTTGTTGTGACAATTCTCCCCAGTGTCTTCTGTCCTTATGGGATGTAGGGCCTGGAACTGAAAGAAGAGTGATCTCGAGGCGCCCAGGACTAAGCCAGGGTGGGGTGGGGAGATGTCAATCACTGTCTCCAAGTGGCGTTGCACCTCTTCCCGCCACCACCTATTTATTGTGCTCCTTTGTGTGACGAAACTCCTTGAGAGTGTCTTTAGCTGCGGACTCCAGTTCTTTACCTTCCATTGTCTTCCTAACACTGTCCACTCAGGTTTTGGTCCCATCACTCCATGGGAATCCCTTCCTCCAGCTCTTGGTCGTCTTGCCCTTGCGCTACCCCTCTTGGTGGCCTCTGCTGTGCCGAGCCCCTCCTCTCTAGCTCCCACGATTCCGCTGTTGCCTGCCTTCCCTCTCCTCCTGCCGCTCTGGCCACCCGTCTTGGTCTAGATCTTTTCCTCCTGCAGAACTCTCAGCTCCGTGATTCTCCCTGTAGCTTACTGTGTTCCAGCCACTGGCTTTCCTCTGTTCCTCTTGCACAGGGAGTTTCTTTTTCTTTTTTAGCTACAATTCACAGTAAGAAATTCATTTTATATTCTACCCAGTTAACTACTCCTAAATACAACTCAAACAGAAGTGTCACAAAACAATATATTAATCTTTATTGGGCAAAATGTACCCTGGTATTCTAATCTACTCTGTTCTGTTTTATTTCATTAAAAAAAAATGCTGCTCTTACTTGCAAATCCTTCCTCTAGGCCCACCCCAGCACCAGGTCTGTATTGGTGGAGCCCAGTTGCAGGTCAGCCTCTGCAGCCCCAGGCACCAGGCCAGCCCCATGGACACAGGCTCCACCCAGTGCCTGGCCAGCCCCTGCAGCCCCACACTCCAGAGGCCCCAGGGGCCAGGCCTGCTTCAGAAGACTCTGGTGTTGGGCTGGCCCCTGTGGACCCAGCCTCCAGAACTGCCAGAGTGTCAGGCTGGCCATCACAATCCCAGGCTCCAGGACAGGCCTGGCATCCAGGTACCAGTCTAGCATCCGCAGATCCAGGCTGCAGGCCTACCACAGGCCCAGGCCAGACTCAGGCTCCAGACCAGTCCCTAAAGCCCTAGGTTTCAGTAGACCCATCATTTGAAAACCCCTATTACCGTATATCAAACTAGTTCTCTCCTTAGGACATTTACACTTGCTGTCCCCATCACTTAGAATGTCCTTTATCCAGAAAATCTAATAGCTTCTTACTTCTTTTTTCCATGTTTCGGTTCGAACATCTTGTCCTCAAAAGGTTCTTCCTTGACTGCCCTATTTAAATAGCCTCATTATCCCAGCTTTCTCTCTCCCTTTACCTGCTCTTTCTCATTGCACCTTTCACTATCTGAAATTATCTTGTCTCTTGTTACATGTTCACCATCTATCCCTGAAAGGGAGAACTTATCCAGTTTGTTCACAGATGTGGCCTCAGTCCCTAGAGCAGACCTGGCAAACAGTAGGTGCTCAATAAGTGAGTGATAAACTACAGCTCCATTTGGGTAGCTGCTGGCCATTCTAACTCTTTCAGCAGTTGGGTCAAATCATTGACTCACATCCATGGAACAGCAAGACCTTTTGCTGTTAAACAATATGCATTTGTATATATATTTTTTTCTTATATTCTCAATCAACATAAAAATTTCAGTTTCTTGTAAAAATATTTAAAATGTAGAATAATAGAAAATTAGCTGAGAGGCCAAGTTCAAAGACAAAATGAGATGGATAGATACTAAAACCAGC
This sequence comes from Lepilemur ruficaudatus, assembly GCA_963574885.1. Lineage (NCBI taxonomy): Eukaryota > Metazoa > Chordata > Mammalia > Primates > Lepilemuridae > Lepilemur > Lepilemur ruficaudatus. The sequence continues at coordinate 60,631 of CAUYRT010095596.1, forward strand.
ACATGACTGTTAGGCTGGTTTTAGCTATAAGTATTAAACAATTGACTCATTTATTGTTTTATTATCTTACCTAATAGGATGTCTTAGTTCATTTTATGTTGGTATAACTGAATACCTGAGACTGGGTAATTTATAAAGAAAATAAGTTTATTTTGGCTCATGGTTCTGGAGACTGGGAAGTCCAAGATTGGGCAGGTGCATCTTGTGAGGGCCTTCTTGCTGGTGAGGACTGTCCACAGAGTCCCAAGGAAGTTCGGGGCATCACATGGTGAGGAGGTTCACCGGAAAGAGCCAATCTGGCTTGTATAATAGACCCACTCTCATGAAAACTTCCTTGATGGCTCATTCATGATAACTTTCATAATAACCCACTCCCATAATAACCCATTAATCTATTAACCTGTTAGTTCACTAACCCATGAACGGATTAATCCATTCATGAGGGCAGAGCTCTCAGGACCCAATCACCTCCCAAAGTCTCCACCTCTCCATGCTGTTGCATTGGGGATTGAGTTTCAACACGAGTTTCAGAGGGGGACAAACATTCAGACTACAGCACAGGAATTCCAGGAATGGCTCAGGGACATAGGTTCCTTCTGCTCTGCTCTGTCATCATATTTTTCCTTTATTTTTAGGCTGGCAGCATTTCTAGAGATTATATGCAGACATCATGACACCCAAAGGAAGAACAAAGACCACCTCTTCTTAGGAGCAAGGAAACTTTCCCCAGATGCTCTGAGTAGACTTTCCTTCAATAATTCTTATTGGCCAGATTTGGATCCCTTTCCTGCTCCCAACCCAGTCATGGACAAGGGCAATATACTTTCCATGGCTGGATTAGATTTGTCATGATGGCTGGAATGAATAGTGGGGCATCTATTATAATACTCATGATACCTGGAGCAAAATGACCTGCATACCCTAAAACACCCAGAAATACATAGACACTGTGGTCCAGGATGGTTGCTAGAGGTGGACTGCAAATTTAGCTCTGAGCTTCCCAGAAGCCAAAGCAAAAATGAGAAGCCAAAATGTTAAAAATTTTTATAGTGCCTGTAAGTTTTAAATAAACCAATTGTTTAGGAGTATCTCAGGTTTTTCTGACAGTGAGATACTGAGATATGGAAAATTTTCTCATTGGTTTTCATAAGTGAGACATCGTGGTGGACCACTTCCAGGCCATACCACTCCATTCAGTGCAGTGGCAGGTCTCATATAGCTGTTTCTTATAATTCTCCAATGCAAGCTAAAGAGAAAATCCCAATGCCCTAGCACCAAAGCACAATTTAAAAAGGAATTCAGGGGTAAGATACAGAGAAGGTAGAAAAGCAGGCTGGAGCAAACAGTGCAAGTTAATATCCTGCTTGCTGATGGACTGCGCTGACGGTGGACTAGCTGAGAGAATGGATGGATTAGTCATCCTTTGGCATCCCACCATGTATGTCATTTCTCTCAGTAAAGTTTTCTATAAAGAAAGGGCAGCAGAGAGTTCAAATGTATTCTCTGGAGGGAACCTGCTGTGTAGATTTTCTAAAATATCTATGTTTGGATAGCTGGCAGAGTAGATTTTTAAATGAATTTTTAAAATAAATATTGAAGGTCTCAACCAGAACATGCACCTGAATGGATGTCACAGATGTGGGTGTTGTTACACTCGGCCTCCCTGTCCTTGCGGAATTGATATTTGAAATCCATATTCAGAGCTTTATACTTATCTAGGGTGACCATGTTCCAACCTTCTGTTTTCAGTTGGCGTCCTTTTTACTCTTAAATGTGACCCATTTTATAGATAAATTATATGGCCACTCTGTCTATCCCGACTGGAGTTCATCTCTTTGGCTATCCAACCCAGGAAAACCTCGGATTCTTGAATCCTTTGCAAAATGTGTTTGCTCTTCTACCTGCAAACTGATCACATATCTTGTCATCTCTGTCTTAATTCAAGGGCCATGGTTGAGAAGTTGGATAAAAGTACACAGAATGTAGGATGTCAGTGTGTCAGTGTGTGTGTATGTGTGTGTATTAGTGCATGGGTGAAGGAGAGGCTGTATGTCTGCACATGTTTTTCTGTGTGTAAAGTTGATTATCTCAGCATTTATGTGTCCTGACTGTGTGGGTCTGTGTGAGTTGCCAGGTAAGAGGTTGGGCTATGGTGCTGGAGAGGCCACATGAAAAGATCACATGGAGGAGAAAAACTGAAACTCCAAGAAAAGGGAGAAAGAACTCCAGCCTTTCTGCCACCCCCATCAAGCATGATACATGTGAATGAACCATTTGGGATGTTCCAGCCCAGCGAAGTCCCCACATGACTGCATACCCAGCTGACATTGTCTGAAGCAGAAGAACCACCCAGCTGAGCCCACTCAATCCTCCAAATCACCCCTCAGTGAGATGGCTACTCTCTAGAGCCTCTAAATTTTGGTGTGATTTATGAGCCACAATAGATATTAATAATTGAAACACTTGAGTAACAGGTCCCCTCTCTCCATCTCTCTCACCCCACAATGAAAAGGGCTACTGACCTGGGGTGTGTATGTGAGGGGGATAGGGGCAGACAAGGTACTCGAGAAGGCAAAAGCCACTCCTCTCTTTCCCTCCCCTTCCCATGATCTCTTTATTTTTCCCACATCCAGCCTGGGTTGGGAGGAGCCGGGGCTCAGGCTCACCTTGGTCTAAATGAGTAGGGGGCCATGCTTGGCATCTTGCCTGGCAGTTCCCTCAGAGTGGGTTGCAGGCCTGTTGGAATTCTGCCTGCATGCCACTGGGCAGACAGGCATCTGTTTAAGTGGGTAATTTTATCCAGGGAGTGAGACACTCTGCGCTGTGCCTGGAACCCTAACGGGTGAGGCCACTCAGAGAAAACGTTAAACCTGGAATGCATGGTAGCTGGCCCCCAGCTGGTGCCCACACCATGGTCCCACTCTGGGATTCAGATCCACTCAAGGAATGCAATTAGAAAAACAAATAATTGGGGATCTACTTACATAAAGTCCCAAGAGACTTCTACAAAAACTCACCCTATGAAAAGAAAGAGAAGACAGTAAAACCAGTTGAAGGCAATGGGCCAGTTGGGAGGGGAGATCTGAGCTCATTGCGGTGTTTTTTCCTAGAGGAGTCCCTGGCACAGCCCTGGACCTGCTTTGAGTGCCAGGGCAAGGAGGCTGCGATAACAGAGAGAAACTCTCAATCCCTCTGCTTTCTTAGGCTGCAAGTAACAGACGACCACCACTGTAAGTAGAAATGGAATTGTGCTGTTAAGACACAGGGTGTCTCCTGGAAGCCAAGGCCCCCAGAGAGCTGAGAATCAGGAATGCCCTCATTTTTTCTTTCTGCTTCTTTCTCAATTCCCTGCACATCCCCTTTCTCTGCTTTCTCATATCTCACAGACCAAGGGTTGATGTGCACAGTTGCAGCGACCTGCAGAAACAAACTGGCTTTGGCAATCCTCATTCCAAATTCCCGCAAGACAGGTCTGATTGGTTCTGCTTGGTCATGTGTCTCCCCTGATGCAATCAGCTGGGGTTGGGGCAGAGTCAGGCGTTACAAGCATGGCTTCCGGGGCTTACCTCTGTGCAGGAGCAGGAGTGAGGCAATCGTTGAATTTCAGATTTCCTGAATGTTACTCATTGCATCCACCATCTCTATGTGAACACTGAGCATTCAGGGCATTGGCCACATGGGCCAACATTTCTGGCTGTGATTGGCAGGGCCAGGACTAGAATGACAAATCAGGTGGCCTAGGCGGTAGAATTTAAGAAGGCATTCACTCTCAGATTTGTCCAAGTGCAGGGGTGGCGCCTGCACGACCCTGAGAGTGAGGACCTCCTTCCATTTTGCACCCTCTGTCCCTCGTCTGCCTCCCTCTATTCCCGGCCCTGGCAAGAGGAGTCAGCGAGCCTGCTGCATGCAGCACCAGTCTCCTGTGCGCTGGTGACTCCACAGCAGCCTCCGGAAGCCTGAAGGGTAGCACTGTTGCCTCAGGATGGCACCTCTGTTGTGTTGGGGATTGGCCGTAAAGGCGGCATCACTTCAATGAGTCTTAAAGCAGCAGAGGCCATACAGTGGCCTGAGCATACAGGAAATTCTCTTGGGAGTTCCTGAAGGGTTTTGGGGGGACTTAAGGTTGGAGTGTGGGGTGGGAGGTTGATGTTTCCCTGGTGTGGGCAGACCGAGGACAGAGACAGAGAAATGCCAACTGCTACCATGGGCTTGTTCTTCAATCTCAGACCTGGGTGTATTGGGAAGCATAGGTCACACCACTTTGTGACACACTTTAACCTGCCCACCATCATCTCCAGTCATCACACCGACCTGGGAATGGACAGGCATTACTGTGTCCCGTGCACATAGGAGCAAACAGAGGCTGTGCAACTTAGCAACTCACGGCCCCACTGGTGTTTTAGAACAAGAAGCATCCTCATGGGCTGGGCGCGGTGGTTCACGCCTGTAATTCTAGCACTCTGGGAGGCCAAGGCAGGAGGATCGTTTGAGATCAGGAGTTCGAGACCAGCCTGAGCAAGAGTGAGACCCCGTCTCTACCATAAATAGAAAAAATTAGCTGGGCATGGTGGCGCATGCCTGTAGTCCCAGCTACTCAGGAGGCTGAGGCAGAAGGATTGCCTGAGCCCAGGAGTTTGAGGTTGCTGTGAGTTAGGCTGATGCCACAGCACTCTAGCCCAGGCAACAGAGGGAGACTCTGTCTTAAAAAAAAAAAAAAAAAAAAAAAAGAAGCATCCTCAGACAGCTCTATTTCAACTTCCTCTCTGCACATATGGGAAAATCCAGGGCAGGAATTTTAAGTGCACAGTCAAGGTCACACAGGGAGTTAGGAAATGGAAATAAGCCCCCTGAAGACTTCTTTTTAATTCTCAACTTGTACCTATCTTGCATAACCCAACTAGAACTTGACTACAACACCCTGAATTTCCAAATTTGAGATGAAACCCTACCCATGCTGGTGTGTTGACAGTTAGTGCCCAAACCCTTGCAGCCTGTTTCAGTGTGAGCATCAGTCTTCTCTGTCCGATTCCCCACTTTCCTCCATCCCACCTCCCCCCTGCCCCAGGTATCTTTTTGATTTTGATGTGGGGCAGCTTGACTAGGATTTGCCACAATTCGTATTCAGCTAGAAGTTTCCAGTCCTGTTCCATGGTAGCCCCCAGGGTCTCCTCTCATCTTGATGGAGCGCAGGACAAAGCCCAGTCAAACACCCTCTCTTGACCTGACCATCCTTCCCCAAGCCCCAGGTTCCCTGCTAGGCAGCCACTGCATCTTTGCAGCTAGAGCCTGTGTTACTGCTCATTTAGAAAATGATAAATCTTAAAACAATAAAACGTACACATTGACACTTCATCCTGGCTGTTCTAGCCATGGCTCCAATGACCTTCCAGCTTGCTTGCGAGTCACCTTTTCTAGGGGAGCCCCATTATCTCCAAGATCAGTAGAACGTGGCCTCTAAAACACATTTGCAAGGAGTACACTGTGGATCGGAAGGAGATGCAAAGCAATATTCTACTAAATAACCCTCGGGTCAAAGAGGCAATCACAATGGAAATAAGAAAATATTTTAAATGGAACAAAAATGAAAATGGGAACACATCAATAGTCAAGAAATGCAGCTGAAAGACTCAGAGCAGGTGTTCTTAACCTCGGGTAAGAATTCAGGGACCCTGTGGACTTGGCTGCGAAAAATATGTATGTGTTTTAAATAATGTAGAGCAGAAATTTAGCATTTCCTTTCGTTAGGAATATAGGCGACAGACCACAGTTGCATTAACACTAGTGGCATGATGGCCTTGTCACCAATAGCTATCACATATATTGAATCGACACTGCCCATCAGTTTAAAGATTGAGGCAATGTATTTTCTCTGCTTTGGTCTAGCAGTGTGCACTCAGACTCACATCAATACAGGGACACAAATGACAACAGTTTGTGTGTTTTTTTTTATTATTGCTTTATGAGCTATGTCAGCATACGCACTGAGAAAAGACACCCGGAAGTTTGCCAAAGAGGTGGCATGGGCAAGATTTTCTGGTCACCAGCAAGGAAACCATGCGTGATCCACAGGTGTATCTTGCAAAGAGGCCAATTTACTAGATACATACAGCAGTTTGGAAAGGTCTCAGATCTGCTATCAGTCTCATTTTCTTTTTCTAAAAACCCTTTCTATTTTGAAATTGTTATAGATTCGCAGCAAGTTGCAAAGATGGAAGAGAGGTCTAGGGGACCTTTCGCCCAGTTTCTCCCATTGGTTGCATCTTATGTGACTATAGCACAATATCAAAACCAAGATGCAGCCATTGATAGGGAGAAGTGTATATACAGTTCTATGTAATTTTTAAAAATCACATATGTAGGTTTTGTAGCCATTACCCTAATCAAGACAGAGAACTATTCTGTCATCAGAAAGACCTTTCTCATGCTACCCCATTACATTAAAAAAGTTACTCCCCCGACCCTACTGTGACCATCCCCAACCCTTGGCAACCACTAGTCCATTCTCCATTTTTACTATTTTGTCGTTTCAACAATACTATGTAAATGGAAGCACACATTCTGAAACTTTTGAGATTGGGTTTCTGTTTTCCCTCCGATAATGTCCTTGAGATCCATCCAAGTTGCAGTGTGCATTAATAATTCATTCCTTTTCATTGCTGCATGGTATTTGAAGGTGTGGCTGTATGAGTTTCTTTCACCATTCATTGACTGCAGAGCATTTTAGTTGTTTCCAGTTTGGGGCTATGAACAATTGTGTACATGTTTTTGTGTGGACAAGTTTCATTTCTCTGGGATAAATGCCCAGGAGTATGAATGCTGAATTGTATGATAAGTGTATGTTCAGTTTTTAAAGAATTTTCTGAGCTATTTTTCAGAGTGCTGAACTGTCTTACTTTCCCACCAGCAATGTATGAAAAATCTGATTTCTCTGTATCTCCTTCAGCATTTGGTATTTTTAATTTTAGCTGTTCAGGTGTGTGTTGATGTCTCATTGTGGTTTTAATTTGCATTCCCCAGTAGCTAGTGATGTTGAAGTTCATGTGCTTATTTGATAGCTTAGATTCTCTTGGGTGAGATGTCTCTTCATGCTTTTGTCTATTTTCTGCTTGGTTTGTTTGTTTTTGTTTTTTATACTGTTGAGTTTTTAAAACATTGCAATAAATGACACATAACATAAAATTTACCATCTTAACCATTTTTAAGAGTATAACTCAGCAGTGTTAAGTATATTCACATTGTTGTACGACCAACCTCCAGAACTTTTTCATCTTGCAAAACTGAAACTCTGTACCGATTAATCAACTCCCCATTTCCCGCTACCCTCCTCCCTAATGATCACCGATCTGCTTTCTGTGCCTGTGAATTTGACAGTCTAGAGACCTCATAGGAGTGGAATCATATAGTATTTGTCTTTTTGTGAACAGATCATTTCATTTAGCATAGTGTCCTTACGGTTCATCCATGTTGTAGCATATGCCAGAACTTCCTTTCTTTTTAAGGCTAAATAATATTCCTTATGTGCATATACTATGTTTTGTTTATCCATTCATCCATCCGTGGGCACTTGGGTTCTTCTCACTTCTTGGCTATTGTGAAAATTCTGTCATGAACATAGACTTACAAATATTTGTTTAAGATTCTGCTTTCAATTTTTTTTGGATATATATCCAGAAGTGGAATCGCTGGAACATATGGTATTCTATTTTTAATTTTTTGAAAGCCTGCCATACTATTTTCCATAGTGGCTGCACCATTTTACATTACCACTAACAGTACACAGTGTTCCAATTTCTCCACATTCTCGCCAACACTTGTTTCTGTTTTTTTTTTTTTAAATAGTAGCTCTCCCAATGGGTATGAGGTAATAAGCTATTGAGTTTTTAGAGTTCTTTATATTAGGTCACTAAATATGAAATGTCTGATTTCGAATCAAAAGTGTAGTTTATTATATCTCAAACAAGAAGCAGTACAATTAAAGTATGTGCCTAAGCTATTGACACAGTTTTGCCATATTAATAGTGCTTGCTTATGCCAGCAATAAAGAAGGCCGGAGAATGAGTGGCGATGAAATTGTGAAAGGTATTTTCCACAGCGTGTTGAGAATCGAATGCTTTTCCTAGAAAGAAGTGGTCCAAAGCCTGGAAGAAGTGGTAGTCAGTTGGTGCAAGGTCTGGTGAATACGGTGGATGACGGAGAGTTTCCAAGTCCAGCCTCTGCAGTTTGAGCAGCATTGCTTGTGTGATGTGGGCAAGTGTTGTCTTGCAAGAGGATTGGTCTGTCTCTATTAACCAATCTCAGCTGTTTAATCGCAAGCATCCTCTTCATTTCGACCACTTGGTAAGAGTAGACATCCACTGTAATTGATTGACCAGATTTCATGAAACTATAGTGGACGAGACCAGTGCTGGACTATCAAACAGACCCCGTTAGCTTTTTCTGATGAGTATTTGTTTTTGGATTGTGTTTTGGCACTTCATCTTTATCCAGCCATTGTGCTGAATGCTTGTGATTTTCAAAAAGAATCCATTTTTCATCACACGTAACAATACGGTGTGTAAGTGTTTTGCCTTTATGTCCTGACAACAAAGCAAGGCAAGCTCCAAGACAATTTCTCTTCTGATGCTCGTTTAATTCATGTGGAACCCATCTATCCAGCTTCTTTACCTTGCCGATCTGTTTCAAATGATCCAATATTGTTGGAATAGTGACGTCAAACCTTGCTGCCAATTCACTCGTAGGTTAAGGTGGATTCGTTTCCACTACAGCTTTCAGCTCTTCATTATGCACCTTGGTCTCAGGTCATCCACGTGGCTCATTTTCAACACTAAGATCACCAGAACAGAACTTCTTAAACCATCAATATACTGTGCGTTCATTAGCCACATCCTTCCCAAACACTTTGTTGATATTTCGAGCTGTCTGCGCTGCATTGGTTCTACGATGGAACTCATATTCGAAAATAATATGAATTTTTTACTTATTCACGGTTTCACAAAAATTGCTCTAAAAAAATTTTGAAAGATAATCACAAGCCAAAGCATGCATTTGAAAGAATGAGGATACAACTCCACAACAAAAATAAAGCAAGAGGTGTCAAAGTGAAACGTCAGAGATAACAACTGTCTAACTTAGTACTTAAGGAAACTGGACATTTCATACTTAATAACATAATATATTCTAGATATGTGGTTTGAAAATATTTTCTCCCAGAGTGTAGCTTATCTTTTTATTCTTCTGAACATGGTCTTTTTCAGAGAAAACTTTATAATTTTGATGAAGTCCAATTTAGCAATTTTTTTCTTTTTAGTTATGCTTTTGGTGTCATATTTAAGAGTTCTTCACCAAGCCCTAGGTCCAGGAGATTTCTCTTGTTTCTTCTAAAAGTTTATTATATTTTTATGATTTACATTTAAGGATACATTTAGGATACATTTGAGTCAATTTTTATAGAAGATGTTAGGTTTAGATCAAGGTTCTCTGTTTTAGCCTATGGCTATCCAATTACTCTAGCATCTTTTGTTGAAAAGACTATTGTCTTGTTCAAATCTGGTCATTTCAATTGTTCTACAAGTTCACTGGCCTTTTTTAATCTGTCTTCTCCTTTGTACTATTGACCTGATCCTTTGAGTTTTAAAATTTTGTTTATTATATTTTTAGTTCTAAAATTTCCATTTAGTTCTTCTTGACATCTTCTATTTTGTTGAATTTTTTACAGAATTTGTTTCAAATGTGTTTATAATTGCTTGTTGAAACATTTCTATGATGCTTGCTTTAAAATCCTTGACAGATAATTCGCACATCTATCGTCATCTCAGGGAAGAGGGAGAAATGCCTCATTTCTTCTCTCCTCATGGCCCCCGCTAACATGACAGGGGTGATGGGAGTGGAGTGACCTCACTACTTGCAGGGCAGTGGGGAAAATCCTGGCTCTCCACTAGGCCTCCTCTGACACCATGTCAGTGGAAAGGGGAAGGAGCACCTTGACACCACTAGGTTCCCACATTATCTCCACTGACACCGCGCAGACAGGCCTCATTATCTCTCGGTGGAGATGGAAGTCCCAGATCTCTACTTGGCCTTTTCTGACGCTACCTTAGTGGGCACAGGGCACCTCCGTGCAGTGTGGAGAAAGTGGAAATGTAGGCTTCCCGCTCAGGGGTAGCAGTGGGGCCACAGTTTTTCTGTGATGTTTGGTGGGTAGCACCTATTTTCTAGACATTTTCTGTCTGCTAAACTATCCCTTTCTTGGTCCTTTGTCTAGACAGAGCAAGTTTTCCTTAGAGCTTATTTATTTATTTAGCTATTTAGTTAGTTAGTCTCTGTGCAGTGACATTTCCAGATTGCTGGCTTCTCCAGGACCCAGTGGGGCATATGAGACAAAGGGGATTGCAGAGAGCTACCGGCTATGTCATTCCTTGCGTCCTGAAGTTCCTAGCCCGTCTTTCTTCTTCTCTCCACCTTTCAGTGTCTGATGTTTGTTTTATACATAATGTCTCGGGTTTTTAGCTATATTTAGCAGGAAGAATAGGGAAAAGTACATCTACTCTCTTTCTGAGCAGAAGTCCAGGCTCATTTACTAAGACAAGGAAAGAAAGAACAACAACAACAACAAAAAAGATCAAGCTTTTTGTAGATGTGGGGGCACTTTGCTTAGTTTGTCTTAAGGCAATGGCAGCAGATTTTGACGATCCCGTTTGCCTGAAGTCTTGGGCAGCCCCATGATTAATACCAGGCCTTGGCGTCATTATTAATAATGTACCTCAACTGTTCGGCCTTACAGAGTGTGATTGAGTGTGTTCAACCTTGAAAAAAGAAACTTGCTAAATAAGCTGGTTTTGCGTTCCTTCATCATTAAGGTGAGCAACAAATTCATTAAGTTCATTGATGTTTTCACACTTAGTTTTGATGGCTCAAAAACACTGGTTACCAGTTCTCCCTGCAAAACAGTGTGTATTAGTGAGGTAGAACAAGTTTTTTTTAAGACACTTTCCGCAGGGTAAGTATTCAGAACACACCTTATTACCAAATTTACCCGTTTTAGTTCCCCCATGGAGAACACTAAAGAGAATCGAGAGGCAGCCGCTTCGAGGCGGAGCAAGCTCAGGTGAGGGAGGCGGTGACGCTGCTGCACGCGGGACGTGCCCGGGGCCAGCCGCTGCCACTCCTGCAGTCGCGCCTGTCGGAATTTTAGCTCCATCTGTTCGCTTCTCCAAGTGATACCCTGGTTCTCCCTGGAACTCACATTATCTCGTTGAAATTTCCTTAACCAGTTATTTTGCCATCCAGAAATTTGCATTTAATGTCTTACAGGCATCATCATTACAAACATAGTGAACACAGACCAATAAAATGCCCTAAAAATCAACATCTGTTCAGTCACGTGACTGTAAGGTAAAGAACCCACTTAACCTCATTCTCCCGCCTGGTTGTTCAACTACGCCTCTTCAAACGCATTAAAATGCACCGTTTTACGGTTCAGTCTCTAAGAGCACCTTTTCTAGCTTGGCGGCTTCCTCTTGCCCCGAAACATTCAGCCGCATCTACAGCTCTGTTCCTCATCTCCTCTCCCTTGGAAGGCTTTTCCTTCCAAGGTGATTTTTTAAAAAATTGTGCTAAAATATACATAGCACAAAATGTACCATTTTGACCGTATCTGAAGTGTACAGTTCGGTGGCACTAAGTACATTCACATTCTCGTGCAGCCGTCACCACCATCCGTCTCTAACCGTTTTCATTGCTAGCCGAAACACCACACCCGCCAAACAGTAACTACGCATTCCTCCCTCCCCCAACCCCTGGCAAGCACCATTCCACTTTCTGTCTCTCTGAATCTGATTGCTGCAGATCTTGCAAATGAGTGGAATCGTGCAGTGTTTGTACTTTTGTGATTGGCTTATGTCACTTAACACAGTGCCCTCAAGGTTCGCTGATGTTGTAGCATGTGTACAAACTTCATACTTTTCCTTAAGTTCCTTTCTTTAAAATTTTAAATTTATCTTTAATTGACAATAATTTTTGTGTGTTTAGGAGGTACAATGTGATGTTTTGATCTGTGTAAACATTCTAGAAAGAGTCAATCAAGCTAATTAACATTTATCACTTCTAACGTCCTGGTGAGAACGTTAGAAGTCTATTCTTTTCGCAATTTTGAAAGATACAACACATTGCTAGTAACTGTGATCCCTACGCAGTGCAACAGATCACTAAAGCTTATTCCTCCAGTCTAACCGAAGCTTTGTACCGTTTGATTGACATCTTCCCTCTCCCCATCCCTCCCATCCCTCCAGCCTCTTGTAACCACCTTTTTACTCTCTGTTTTTATGAGATCTCACCTATACGTGAGATCACATAGTATTTGTCTTTCTGTGCCTGACTTATTTCACTTAGTGTAATGCCCTGAAGTTCTGTCCATGATGTTGTGGATGACAGAATTTCCTTCTTTTTAAAGGCTGTGTAGTATTCCATCGTGTATATATGCCATATTTTCTTGTCTATTCATCTGTTGATTGACACCTAGGTTGCCCCCATATCTTGGATATTGTGACTAGTGCTGCAATAAACATGGGAGTGTGCATATCTTTTCAACATACTGGTTTTGATTTCTTTGGATATATACCCAGAAGTGGAATTGCTGGATCATACAGTAATTTTATTTTTAGTTTTTTGAAGAACCTTTATACTATTTTCCAAAATGGCTCTACTAATTTACATTCCCACCAAAGCATGCAAGGGTTCCATTTCCTTCACATCCCCACCAATACTTGTTATTGTTCGTCCTTTTGATAACAGCCATTCTAACAGGGATGAAGTGATATCTTATTGTGGTTTTAATTTGCATTTTCCTGATGATCAGTGATGTTGAGCATTTTTTCAATATGTCAGTTGTTTATTTGTATCTATTCTCTTGAGAAATGTCTGTTTAGATTATTTGCTCATTTTTTAATCAGGTTATTTGTTTTCTTACTACTGAGTTGTTTGAATTCCTTGTATTTTGGATAGTAGCCCCTTATCAGATGTATGATTGGCAAATATCTTCTTCCAATGTGTGGGTTGTCTCATCACTCTGTTAATTGTTTTTTAGTGTTTATTTGTTTTTATTTTGCTACACAGAAGCTTTTTATTTTGATGCAATCCCATTTTTCTGTTTTTGCTTTTGTTGCCTGTGCTGTTAGAGTCCTCTCCAAGAAATCATTGTCCAGACCAATGTCATAAAACTTTTCCCCTATGTTTTTTTCTAGTACCTTTATGGTTACAGGTCTTATGTTTAAGTCTTTAATACATTTTGAGTTGATTTTTGTATATGGTATGAGAAAAAGGTCCTATTTCATTCTTCCCACATATGGATATCCAGTTTTCCCAGCACCATTTATTGAAAAGACCATCCTTTCCTTATTGTGTGTTCTTGGCACCTTTGTCAAAAATCAATTGACAGTAAATACTGAGGTGCACTTCTGTGCTTTCTATCCTGTTCCATTGGGCAACGTGTCTGTTTTATGTTAGTACTATGCTGTTTTGATTATAATAGCTTTTTAAATTATATTTTGAAATCAGGAAGTCTCATGCCTCCAGCTTTGTTCTTTGTGCTCAATATTGCTTTGGCTATTTGGGGTCTTTTCTGGTCCATATGAATTTTAGTTTTTTTCTATTTCTTAACAAAATGACCACTGGAATTTTGATAGAAATTGCATTGAATCTGTAGATCACTTTGGGCAATATGGACATTTTAACAATATTAGTTCTTCCAATCCATGGACCTAGGATATCTTTCCATTTATTTGTATCAAGTTTTATTTCTGTCATCAGTGTTTCATAGCTTTCAGTGAACAGGTCTTTTATCTCCTTGGTTAAATTTCCTCCTATGTATTTTATTTTTTGGATGCTATTGTAAATGGGATTTTTTTTCTTAATTTCTTTTTTGGATAGTTTGTGGTTAGTATGCAGAAATGCTACTGATTTTTGTGTGTTGATTTTGTTAAGTGCAACTTTACTGAATTTGCTTATCAGTTGTAACTAGTGTTTTGGTGGAGTCTTTAGGATTTTCTATGTATAAGATCCCGTCATCAGCAAACAGAGACAATTTTACTTCTTCCTTTCCTATATGGATGCCTTTTATTTCTTTTTCTTGCTTAATTGCTCTGGGTAAAACTTCTAGTGCAATGTTGAATATAAGTGGTGAGGGTGGGCATCCTTGTCTTATTCCTGATCTTAGAGGAAAAGCTTTCAACTTTTCACTGTTGATTATGATGTTAGCTGTGGACGTGTCATATATAGCCTTTATTATGTTGACATACATTTTTTATATACCTAATACGTTGAAAGCATTTTTAATTTTTAAATTTTTATTTATTTAATTGCAAAATATTAAGGGGGTACAAGTGTTTTTGTTACATGGATGAGAGAGTTTTTTTAAAAAAGTCATGAATAGATGTTGAATTTTGTCACTTTTTTTGCGTCTATTGAGATGATCATATGGTTTTGATCATTTATTCTGTTAATGTGGTGTATCAAATTTATAGATTTGTGTATATTGAACCATCCTTGCATCCCTGGGATAAACCCCACTTGGTTAAGGTCTATGATCTGTTTAGTGTAATGTTGAATTTGGTTTGCTAGGATCTTGTTGAGGATTTTGCATCCACGTTCATCGGGGATATCGGCTTGCAGTTTTCCTTTCTTGTGGTCTCTTTGTCTGGATTTGGTATCAGGGTGGTGCTGGCCTCATATGGTGAAGGCTTTTCTTTATTGCAACAATTTTGGTTACGAATTCAATCTCCTTATTTGTTACTGGTCTTTTTAGGCCTTCTGTTTCTTCTTAATTCAGTATTTATAGGTTATATTTCTAGAAATTTATCCATTTCTTCTAGGTTATTCAATTTGTTGGTGTATAAATGTTCATAATAGTTTCATATGATCTTTAAAATTTCTGAGACATTCATCGTAGTGTCTCCTCTTTCATTTGCGATTTCATTTATTTGTGTCTTCTTTCTTTTTTCTTAGTTAATCCAGCTAAGGGTCTGTCAATTTTGTTTACCTTTTTTAAAAAACCAACTCTTAGTTTTGTTGATTTGCTTCTTTTCTTCCTCAGCCTCTATAGTGATTTGTTTCCATTGTGTTTTTATTCTCTACTTGATTTATTTCTGCTCTAATTTTTATTATTTCCTCCATTATGTTAACTTGGGACTTAGTTCATTCTTCTTTTTCTAGTTCCTTGAGGTGTAAATCCAGGTTGTTTATTAGAGCTCTTTCTTCTTTTTTAGTGTAGTCATTTATCTAGTGCATAGAACTAAAAGTACATATTTAGTTGTCTGCAATTTTATCACATGTGTTGGTTCGTAGAACCACAACTGCAATTGTGCAGTAGAACTGCTCCATCAACACAGAGATCCTCTGTGCCACCCTTTCATAGTCACGTCCGCCTTCCCGCCTATACCCCTACCCCTCCCTAACCGTTGGCAACCACTAATCCGTTCTCTATCTCTGTAATTTTGTCATTTTGAGAATTCTGTATGAACTGAATCACACAGCATGTGGCCTTTTGAGATTGGCTTCTTTTACTCAGCGTAATGCCATTGAGATCCATCACGGTTGTTGTGTGTAGTGACCGCCTGTTCCTTTTTGCTGTTGAGTCATATTCCATGGTACAGATGCACTGCAGTGTGTTTAACCATTCACTGGACAGTATCTTGGCTGTGTCCGGGTTTTGGCTATTACAAATAAACCTGTTCTGAACAATCAGGTGCAGGTCCTTTGTGTACACAAGTTGCATTTCTCTGAGATGAATGCCCAGGAGTATGACTCTTGCAGCAATGGTACCTGTACGTTTAGTGTTTTAAGAAGCTGCCAGACGATTTTCCAGAGTGGTTGGGCCATTTTGTATTCTCACCAGTAATGTAATGTAAGAGAAATACAGTTTCAATGGCATTTGGTTTTTGGTATTGTCACTATTGGTTTTGGTATTACCACTACTTTGCAACTTAGAACTCCTAATAGATTGTATTTTTTTTTTTTTTGAGACAGAATCTTGTTCTTTCGCCCTGGGTACAGTGCAGTGGCGCATTCACACACAACTCACCGCACCCGCAAACTCAGGCTCAAGCACTCCTCTGGCCGCGGCCTGCTGAGCAGCTGGGACTACAGATGTGTGCCATGATGCCCAGCTAATTTTTCTATTTTTAGTAGAGATGGGGTCTCGCTCTTGCTCAGGCTGGTCTCGAACTCCTAGCCTCAAGCAATTCTCCCGCCTTGGCCTCCCAGAGTGCCAGGATTACAGGCATGAGCCACCGTGCCTGGCCTACAGATTGTATATTGAATTTCAAATGTCACTTCAAGAATGATGGTTTTACACAGCTATTGCTCCAGGTTTTTCTAAAACAGAAATGTTAAATTTTAGACTCAGTTGTAGTCCACAACAATGAAACTCGTATTTTAAAGAAGATTTAAGCCATCTTGCACTTTTTTCTCAATTGCTACTATATCATGGCAGGATCTTCTTCATTCTCAAATCTTTGCAGGTAACGTCAATGACTCGGTCAAGGCTAATACAATCTCCATGCTTTGGAGTTCTTCTGAGTTTTCCTCATTATGCGGCTGGCGTATTTCCACCAATTTTAAACTTATGCTTCAGACTTCCTGTTTTTTAACCACTGATTCATGATCCCATTTGAATGTGTAATTTTTAAATGATTGCATTATGAAGTGACTTAAAAAGAATGAAACCAAAGCCATAAGATGCTGAATTTTGGGGTTTCTGGGAATTCATTGCGGTTAGATGTTGAAATGAGAATATTTTCACATTTGTAAATAAAATATTTAATGGGGTGTATTTTTGTTAGGAAGTTGAATGATTTATACAATAAATCTTTAAGTGTGAAAAGTTAAAAGAAGAGATGATAAATTTACTTTAAAAATTCAGATCTGCATTTTTCTGTGACCTCTGAACAAATCCTAATTATAGTTTTTTTTTCAGTCTGGTGGCCTGGGCTAGCCATGGGGATGGTGCTGTCACTGTCATTTGTGTTTTCTGCAGTCATGGCACAGTCTCTGGTCACTGGCCCTAATTCTAACTATGTTATTAATACAACTGGGTCTCTGGAAACACAAAATAACTTATTTTCCAATCACTGTCTTCATATAAAAAAAGTTTTTAGGAAACTCTAGTTAAAGATAATGGATTGACCACACACATTTCTTTTTCTTTTCATTTCAAAAAAATAACCCTAATAAAATGATAATAAATCAATAAAATAGTCATGAACTCACAGGACCAAAGAAAAATGGGAGTGGGGGCATCAGTAGAGGAGAGATTTCGACACTCTTTAGAAGACACACATGGATGGAGAAATGGCAACTGATTTATCATGACACAAAGGCTCCAGGATCCAGTCTGTGCAGAGCAGGGTGTAGATAAGTGGGCTGATCCATCCCACAGAATTCTAGAAAGGCCTAGGAGGCAGAGTACTGGTTCCTGAGCTGGCTGTGGGTGAAGTAGAGCAGCAGAGTGGGGAATTTGTTGGAAGACTCTATATGGAACAGTTGGACCCCCTCCCCAAACCATATTTCCCTCTCTCTGCACCCAATGCCAGAAGACAGACCTTCTCTCCCCCTCCAGCCCAAGAAGGAAACTGAAAGTTTATTCTCTGGAGAAACTGAGGCCAAGAAGTTTGGAGATGACGTGGGGCATGGGGATAAAGACAGTACAATTAACTGAAGGTCTAGCAGTGAAACGATGACACCATGAGCCTCCCCCACCCAGCTCGGTGTGCAGAGTCACCCGTGCCCCTAACAAGGGGGGAGAGCAGACGGCTCTTCTCTGGAAAAACTGAGTTGCCCCAGAAGAAAGACCTCCGCACCCTGATTTTTTTAAGCTTTTAGTTGAGAGATAATAATTATATGTATTTACGGGGTACAACGTGATGTTTTAATACGTGTATACATTGTGGAATGGTCACATCAGGCTAATCACCATGTCCATCACCTCAAATACTTATTGTTTCTTTTGGGTGAGAACATTTAAAATCCACTCTTTTAGCTATTTTGAAATATACAATACATTGTCATTAGCTATAGTCACCCTGCTGTGCAATAGCTCAGCAGGACCTATTTCTCCTGCCTCCTGACATTTCCCCTTTCCCTGTCCACCCCCTCTTATCCCCAGTCCCTGGTAACCAACATTCTACTCTCTCCGTCTGTGAGTTTGACTTCCCTAGTTTCCACGTATAAGTGAGATCATGTGGTATTTATCTTTGTTGCCTGGCTTATTTCACTTAGCATAATGTTTTCTGGGTTCATCTGTGTTGTCACAAATGACAGAATTTCCTGCTTTTAAAAAGCTGACTAGTATTCCATTCTGTGTATATATATCACATTTAAAAAATCCTTCATTCAGTGATGGGCACTTTGGTTGTTTCCACACCTTGGCTATCGCTGCAATGGACATGGGAGTGCACGTGTATCTTTGACATACTGATTTCAATTCCTCTGGATACATACCCACAAGTGGGATTACTGGACCCCATGGTAGTTATAGTTTAATTTTTTGAGGAATTTCTATAGTGTTTTCCATAATGGCTTAACCAATTTACATTCCCGCCAACAAGGGTTCCCTTTTCTACACATCTTTGCCAACACTTGTTATTTGTCTGTATGATAATAGCCATTCTAACAATTATGAAATGATATCTCATTGTGGTTTCAATTTATGTTTCTCTAATGATTAGAGATGATGAGCATTTTTTCATGCATCTGTTGGGCATTTGTATCTCTTCTTTTGTGAAATGTCTGTCCAAATCTTTTGCGCATTTTCAAATCAGCTTATTTGTGGTTTCTTTCATTATCATGTAGTTCGAGTTCCTTGTATATTTTGGATATTAGCCCCTTATCCAATGTATGATGTGCAAATATTTTCTCCTAACCTGTGGGTTGTCTCTTCATTCTCTTAATTGTTTCTTTTGCTGTGCAGAAGCTTTTGAGTTTGGTGTGATCCCATTTGCCTATTTTTGCTTTTGTCATCTGTGCTTTTGGGGTCTTATCCAAGCTATGCCCAGGCCAACGTCATGGAGCTTTTCCCCTGTGTTTTCTTCTGGTAGTTTTACAATTTCAGATCTTATATTTAAACCATTTTGAGTTGATTCTTGTACAAAGGATGAGGTGAGTGAGTCCACTTTTATTCTTCTGCATGTGGGTACCCAGCTTTCCCAGCACCATTTATTAAAGAGACTGTCCTTTCCCCACTGTGTGTTCTTGAAACCTTTGTCAAAAATCAACTGACTGGGCTCCTTGCAGGACTGGTTGTGGGGTGGGCATGGGAGCGGCGGGGTAGGGGGGGCAGCACAAAAAAAATAAATAAAAAAAAATCAACTGACTGTAGAAGTGTGGATGTGGTTATGGGCTCTCTATCCTATTCTCTTGGTCTATGTGCCTGTTTTTATGCCGGTTCCATGCTGTTTGATTACAATAGCTTTGTGATATATTTTGATGTTTTGAGTGTCCACCAATGAGCTGGCTAACTTCCTTTCTCACCACGCTGACATAAGTTCACCTTACACAAACCTCGTTTAGGCCTTTAAGTCTTCAACCAGTTCTTAAACTCAGATGGACTATCAAAGGTCACCAGATAATTGAGGAAAATCTTTATTTTTTTGAAAGATAGAAGCCAAAATAAGAAGAAAAACTGGGAAAAAAAGGAATCTGGAGGAAACAGATAATACAGAGAAAATAAGCAAACTTCCAAAATAATTACCAACCCAATTCTAATAAATATTCTTAGAGAGCTATGAGGAACTATCACATCTATAAAACAAGAACAAGATACCATAATGAGCTTGTAGAAATAAAAATGATAGCTACATTTTAAAAATGGATGGAAGACAAAGTCAAGGGTATATGATATAAAGCAGAAATAAGATAAAGAGTTGAAAAATACAAAAATGGTAAGGAGAGACATAGAGAATAAACCCTAGGAATCCCACATCTGATTAAGAAGATTCTAGAAAGAAGATAACGAAAAGAGAAGAGAAGAAAGAAAGATGACAGAAAACAGAAGGAAGGAAACAGAGGAAGGAATTAGAAAAATTTTTTCAAAATGAAGGACACCAGCCTTCTTATTGAAAAGGCCCACAGGGACTTATCACGACAAAAGAAAAATGACTCACATCGAGGCTTATCATTGAGAGGATTTAGAACGTAGGATTGGGAGGTCCCCTAAAAGGTTCCAAAGAGCCAAAAAAAAGTCATACACAAAGGAATAGAATCAGAATGACGTCATACTTCTCAGTAGCAAATTGGATACCAGAAAGCAATTGAACAATAGCATCAAAAATCTTACAGACAGTAATTTTTGTCTGGGAATTTTATACCCTGCCAAGCTATCAGTCAAACATGAGGGCAAAATTAAGACACCTTCATCCACTCGTAGACAATTTGATACCCTTTCATAGAAAGCATCGAGAAAATGTTCCAGTAAATCCTGAGTAATCCAAAAAAGGGGAAGTCATGGGATGAAGGAATAGGTGGATTCAACTCAGGAGAGCAGTGAAGAGAAGGCCCAGGTTGACAACTTCGGAGGTCACCAGTCCCGAGTGAAGGAGAAGTTGGAGATGGGTGTGTGGAAAGAATTAAGGATATGCATATGGAAAATTTTGCAAGTGAAAATAATAATTATTCTTTAAAAACCACCAGAATATTGTAGATGAAAGGAAATGTAATCATATAGTACTTAACTCTGCAGTGAAACCATAATAATTTTCTGTGTATCATAATGATATAAACCCTTATATTGTTGAGGAATCTTTCCTTTGAAAGTAACTGAAAATTCAAAGTGGCTTAAACCATAAAAGAAATTATAGTATTTTACTCATATAATTGACCACCTTGAAGGCAGTTTAAGCTCCAGAGGAGGTTTGATTCATGGGCTCTCTAAAATTTTTTTTAATTTCCATCTCTCCTCTTGGCTTTCTGCAGAATATATTCAAAGTAAAACTGGCTTTCCTTGTGTTTTCAAGGTGGCTTCCAGCAGCTCGGGGACTGTACTTTTCCTCATTCATGTCTGTCAGGGAAAGAATATGTCTCTAGTTCTACAGAAGAATAGGGAGATGCTACCTCAGTTTCCCTGGGCAAACCTCTCATTGGTCAATATTGAGTTATCTGCCTTTTCTTGAACCAATCACTATAGCTTGACGGATGGGATTCAGCCAATCCGGTCCCATCCTTTTGCTAGAAATGGGGTCAGCTGCACAGGGGGATGGGTAGACTCCCATTCCAAAGGGTAGTCAAGCTACAGTCACAAGAGGAAAGGGAATGAAGGTCAAGTGGCTATGAAACAGCCAATGTCTATTTCACAGCATAAATTATTTAAGTGCAAACGGTGAAATTGCTGTAGGATGCAGTGCAGATAGTGGGAATCACAGAGCCAAGCAGACATCCATCATAATTCAAAATCAATAGAGACTGTCAAATTTACGGATCAATAAATAGCAGTTTCAATATATTATTTAGAAATATGGAAGTAGCTAGTAGAAAAATTATAAAGAATTATAAATCGTTACCTCTGGGGGGGCCAAGCTGGGGGATGGGTGGGATAGGACAAGGCATTATGGGTTTTCATGAGAAGATTTTTGTAGCATTTTATTTTAAAATGATGTTCAAACATTATTTTGATTAAAAATTTAAAAAACAAACACACCCTAAGCTTTCATGAAAAGAAATGAAGTTCAATGACATGGAAAAGCAGGGGGCTGCTGCCTTCGCTTGTGACAAATGTGTGTGAGAGCCCAAAACTCCAAAGTGGCACCCACGCCTGCCCCCAAGCCACTGTTTTAGTTAAATCCACAGGCCATGGCTGTGCGTGGTGTTCTGGGGCCTCACGTACCCTCTAGCAGGCTGCTCTGTTTCCCTGGGGAATGGGAAAAATGTGTCCTAGTTTGAGAATATAAATTAAGACATATCAGGGCAGAGAATTTGAAATGTTCTCAAAAGGGAAAACTCAAACTTTTGCCAGAAACACCAAGGCCAAGGCCTCCTGTGAAAAAAACACAATGCAACAATACAAAGACAGGTTAAAAAAGACGCTGGCTTCGGGGCGCTGTCAGGAGCTCTGCCCTGGCTCTCTGCTTGCCGTGTGGGCCAAACTGCATTGCATTGTCCCTCTTTTTGTCACAGACGATGTCACTGCCGATGCTGTTTCTCCTTTCTTCCCCTTAGACCACAAATGCTGCCTCCAGCAACACTCAAAGGCCTTTTCTCTAGCTCGCTTCACCAGCCTGATCCAAAACCGTTCATTCCTCCCTGGACCCAGCAGGAAAGTGCTGTGTAAAGAGCCATTTCTGGGACACAGGGACACAAATATAGGATGTCCCCCATACAAGGTATAGGGTGTACCTTGGGGAGACAGGTACGAAAGGACGGACTGCAAAGAAAGAATGCAGTGTAGGTGCCACATGTCCTTCCCAGCTGCTGAGTCTAGAGATGACCTCCAAACCTTAAAAGTGGACCCCAGTGAGGATGGTTAGAAGTGGCAGGAAAGGGTGCTGTTGTAAAAACTGATGACTTCCTGTTTCGCCAAGGGGAGATTTGTATCTTACTTGAGAACCAATTATATTCTAATTTAAAACAAAAAGTTTAACAGGATTTGGGTTTGAAAACTGTGCGTCTTCTCCTGGGGGGCAACAAACCTATCCTTTCCTTCTTCTTGGCCCCTGGAGAAACTGGAGTGCGGCGAGGATCTAAACTGTTGCGGGGACGACAGAGGCAAAGGGATTCCCAGTGAAGAGGAACCAGACCGCGCAGCGAGCATCAGGCAGGAGCCCCGAGAGGGCCAGCCCTGCGCGCTGGGATCCCTCCCTGTTCCCCACCTTGTAAACTGTGTTCAGCGTTGCTGTCTGCGCTTAGCTGTGCTCTGGGGGAATTTAGGGTGGGGCTTTTATGTGCGCAGAAATAATTCAGAGAAATGTAGCCCAGGAACGAAGGAGGACGTTGAGCAGAAGCCGGGCACTGCTTGACTTGTAAGGGACACAGGGCTGCTCCGTGGGACACAGACGCAACCATCCCGCGGGGAGGTCTCCGGGGCGGGAAACATGATCAAGGGCCAGGCTTTGTTCCAGATAAACTGTTTGGGTATTTGGATTACCGCTATCCAGATTTTAAGGAGAAGGGTGATTTTGGAAGGCCGTAGAACTTGGGGACATGGAGGGCTTTTTGAAGACAGTGAGTAAAGTTCCGGTACTAACTCTAATGTCTTAGCCATTCGTTATTGCAGTTTAGTATTTCCCCCAAATCCTTAAGGCAGAAACATAGCCAATGAAGGATATCAGACATCACAATGAAAACAAATGCCGGCTAACAGCACTAAATCCAGCGGTGCAATTGGACACATTCCCCGAGACAGTGCAAACTGGACAATTCCAACAGGCTCATGCCTCATTCCCAATATTTCAGCCAAAATCCCAGCCCTGTTTTAGCTTCCAACTCCTTATTCATATTACATTCACTAACCTCCACCTCAAATTATTGCAAATAATTCTCATAAATTCCTGGAGAAATCTTGGAGTCCTTTTTTAAGGGGGTAAAAAAAAAAAGCAGACTCAGAAAACACAGAGAATTATAAAATAGCAACACTTTCTTACTTCTAAATAAATTTCACTTCAATTGGAATATTAGATTCTTTGCATGAGCTGTACATTCAGTGCCTACGCCGGAACTTTGCATTTTGCATTGGGAGCGTACCCCTACCAGAGCACATCAGGTAAAATATTTAGTCACCGATAAAAATTTAAATCCCACAGAAATAACCAAACTCACGCAAAAATTTTGATTCAAATTATCATGGTGAAACAAGAAAACTCCGAAACTAAGGATTACTCCCAATGAGAATTATATTAATGGCTCTGAACTTGTGTTTCCAGCTTCACTGATTGGATCCTCCAGCTGTCATCCTTTGTTAGCTGACAAACAGAATGCTGGACCCAAGTCGGCTAAGTTTTCAAGGCAGTGGCCTCGGCCACCTGGAACCCCCACAGCAGGGAGCCCCTGGCTGGTGGCTTTTGCACAGCTGCTCTGAGCTGCCCAGGAAGCGGCCCCTCTCTGCGGGC
Source organism: Lepilemur ruficaudatus (assembly GCA_963574885.1). Taxonomy (NCBI): domain Eukaryota; kingdom Metazoa; phylum Chordata; class Mammalia; order Primates; family Lepilemuridae; genus Lepilemur; species Lepilemur ruficaudatus. The sequence goes on from CAUYRT010095596.1 coordinate 84,714, forward strand.
TGGGGAAGCCCCTTGCAGATGGTGTTTCCTTTCTCTCCCTCTCTCTCTCTCTCTCTCTCTCTCTCTCTCTCTCTCTCTCTCTCTCTCTCTCTCTCTCTCTCTCTCTTGCCTAGAGCAGAGAATTTTCCCCCGGGTTACCAGCTCTCAAGCAGCTGTTCTTTGGAACTCGGTCTGTTCCATTTTCTCTCTGGTCCTGTAGTTTACAAACTCCCAGCTTTTCCCTCTGGCCAAAAAAATGTGTAAGTTCCTTATCCAGGTGTTCACTGAGAGGTGGGAGAGTATCATGTTTGAGCACTGCCTTTGGTGTCAGAGAGCTTGAGGTCAGACCCTGACTCAACTGCTTACCCTCTCTTTGACCTTGCGCACATGATGCCAACTCTGCTCTGAAATACAAGGATCATACAGCCTCAGCTTAACGGGGTTGTGGTGACGATTAATGAGATGATGTGTGAGCAGCATCCAGCACGGTGCCTGGCACATGGGAGACAGCCAATAAATGGCAGCTATTACTATCGCTTCCTGCTTAAAAGTGAAGGAGCTCGGGAAATTCCACTCCAAAATATGACTCGTTGGTATAAGGAGTATTTTGAATTAAAGGCCCTTAGAGATCAACAGGCCTTGGAAGGGACTTCTCCTCCATCTGCATAAAACCAAAAGGACCCATCAAGAAGGACAATTGTCTTTCCTTCCCCTCCCTGTTATCCCAACGTATGGCAAGAAAGAAGATGAAGAACATAACCAGACCTGGCCCAACTCATTTTAAAATAATACCTGTCTCTTGGGTTAATTTAATTTCCAAAGAGAATCATTTATAAGTCAATCTGTTTCCCCCACCCATTCATTCTCCCAAGTACCTATTCATCCTCCCTGGTAACCATTTATTGCTGCTAAACAGAATTACCTATATTCTGTTCAGGGTATTGGGTGATCACTCTGTGAGTCTCCCCATGTGCACAGTAAATAAATTTGCAATCTTTTTCTCTTATGAATCTGCCGTATTGTGAGTTGATCTTTCAGCAAAATTTCAGGGGGCCAAGGGGAAGTTTTCCTTTCTCCTCCACAAAAGTAAGGAAAGGTGAAAGTGTTTATTTGAGCCTAAAATATAAAATCAGTCTTTTCATGTAAAATTCAATTAATAATAGCAATTGTTAGGCTAAGGTCCCGATAGTTCTTAGTTTTGGCTTGTCCTAGAGCACAAACAGGATAAATAAATAAGACCAAATTGTTTAAGAACACATTAACTCCTAGTTAATCAGCAATAACTGAAGTATTTTTTGAAGTAGGCTTGAAAGGCCAAGTAGACATCTGTCTGGCAGACAAGGTACAGGCCAGGATGGCGAAGTATAGCTGGTGTCCTGTCCCTCCCTCCACCCTGTCCCTGCCTCTCCCCTGCCCGTGGCAGATAGCATTAATTGATCATAGCATCTCATCTTGTTGAGCCTGGATCTGGCCTTATGAATGTTTTCCGTTCTTTTCCCTGCCCCTGTACTTAAAGCATTTTAAGACAAATTCCAGATATTGTGTCCTTACACTCTTGCAGAGTACATCTCTAAAAAACATGGATGTTTTCTAACACAACCACAGTGACATTAGCACACCTAACAAATTAACAATAAATCCTTCGTATTGTCTGATACCGAGTCCATAACCTACTTTCCCTGCCCATCTTAAAATATTTAAGATTATGTTCAACACAGCTGCGGTGCCCCTGTACTGGCAGAGTTTTAAGCAGAAGTGACGTTATTCAGACGTGTGAGTCAGAAGCATCTGCAGGCTGCCCTTTGGGAAACAAAAAGGAAGGATGTCTCCTGTCTCAGGATGACTTTGTGCCTTTAAGGGCTTCTTCCTAGGTCTACCTTCCTTTCTCAGAATTCTAGTACTCTGAATCCTTGTTCTGCCAGGAAATCAGGGGATCCTCCTGCAAACCAGACTCTGGGACTCTGGGTCCCGGGGTTCTCCAGGGGCGAGCCCAGCAGATGGGCCCTGCCCCCTATTGCGCTGCAGTGAGTGGGTGGGTAGAGGATGATGCTAATGCTACCCCGAAGGACTGACCATGTGAGTTAGCTCTCTCCCTGCCCAGGCTGTCCCAGGTCATCCATCCCCTCTGGACCCTGGGGAGCAGGCACCCCGTGTGCTTTGGAATCAACTGCCAATGTGCCAGCAGGGACTAGCATGGATTTTCCATTTCCTGTGCATGTCTGAGAGGAGATTGGAAGCTCAATTTCAGGATGCCTGGGCCTGCACAAAGGCGGTGATGACGGCTATTGTCTGGAAAATGGCCCATTGTGGAGACCGGTGGCGGTGGAGGCAGCAAATTAAGGGAAGCGTCTTTGATCAATGACTGTGGATTCCTCCTCTGTACTGAAAATGGTGCTGTGGCAGACAAAGGTCTGATTTAGTTAGCGCAGGACACACGGAAATCCGGAGAGAGGATGTCTTGGGGGGAAGCAGCAGAAGATTTGGGCTGGGATCTCATGGTCCTTAGGGGTCTCGCTGCCCCGCCACTGGGCTCACAGAGAGGTCAGGGGCTCGGGTGGCAGGGCAGAAGCAGGAATAGGGCAGCCTAGTGAGGGGTTGCAGGGGTTACTGGGAAACTTCAGAACGCAAAAAGAGACCTTAGGGTTTTTGTTTATGTTTGGAGACAGCAGGGTTTGTGTTTTGAGCTCCTGTTCTTTTTTTTCCTTTTTTTATTTGAGAACAAACTGAGTCAATTTATTCAAAGCTTTCCATAGCAGCCACCATGACTTGCATTTGGCAGAGAAGCAAAGTCAAGCAGGGGAGTAGGAAAACTATAGGGAAGGAGATATAATTTATATATTGTGAAATACACAGATCTTGTTCTGTCAGTTTTTCTTCATCTGTTTTGAAACTCTGTTATTAGATACACACACATTTAGGGTTATTCTGTCTTCTTGATTAATTGAGTCTTTCATCATGTGAAATGTCCCTTCTTACTTCTAGTAGTTATCCTTGTGTTGAATCTACTCTGTCTGATATTGATATATCCACTTCAACTTTCTTTTAGTGTTTTGATAGAATATTTTTTTTTATTCCTTTTAACTTCTGTGTGTTTATATTTAAAGCGTGTATCTTATAAACGAGGTATAGTTCGGTATTACTTCTTTTAATCAGACAATTTCTGCCTTTTAATTAGAAATAGTTTAGTCCATTTACATTTAATGTAATTATTGATTTGGTTGGGTTGAAAAGTACCATTTTACTGTTTGATATCTATTTCTCTCTTTTGTTCTTTTTTTCTTTTCTTCTTTCCTTTTTTGCCTTCTGTGAATTCATGAGAATTTTTAATATCCTATTTTTATCTTATCTACTAGTTTTTACCTCCATCTCTTCTTAAATGGTTGTTCCAGGAATTGCCATATGCATTCTTAAATTATCGAAGTTTACCTTGAATTAATATTAGTCCACAATGTAAGAATCTTACAAAAGTATACTCCCATTTCTTCCTTCCTTTGTTCTATTTTTGACATTATTTTATTTTTGCAATGTTAACTCCCAAAATGCAATGTTATTATTTATGCTTTAAATAGTCATTTTTTAAAAAGAATTTAAACATTAAGATAAAGGTCTTTTACATCTACCCATATTCATTACTTTTCTCTTTATTTCGGTTTTTGAGACAGAGTCTCACTCTGTTGTCTGAGCTAGAGTGCCATGGCATCAGCCTAGCTCACAGCAACCTCAAACTCCTGGGCTCAAGTGATCCTCCTGCCCTAGCCTCCTGAGTAGCTGGGACTACAGACATGCACCACCATGCCTGGCTAATTTTTTCTATATATTTTTAGTTGGTCAACTAACTCCTTCCTATTTTTAGTAGAGATGGGGTCTTGCTCTTGCTCAGGCTGGTTTCAAACTCCTAATCTTGAGCAATCCACCTGCCTCGGCCTCCAAGAGTGCTAGGATTACAGGCACGAGCCACCTGGCCCAGTCCTTTCTCCTTATTCCTTGATGAGGATCTTAGCTTCCATCTGGTACCATCTTCTTTGGCCTGAAGGACTTCCTTTAACATTCCTTGCAGTTCATATCTGCTGGTGATGAATTCTCTCAACTTTTGTTTATTTCAAAATTTCTCTATTTCACCTTCACCTCTGAATGCTTTCTGAATATAAACTTCTAGAGCAAGGGGTTATTTTTCTTTTAGCATTTTAAGGTCTCCATGGCCTTCTGTCTTGCATTGTATTTAATGGTAAATCAGTGATCATTTTACCTTTCTATCTTCATTTCTCTATCTGTATGCATTTTTTTCTGCCTGCTTTTAGGATTTTCTATTTATTTTTGTTTTTATAAAATTTTATTATGTGCCTTATTGCTGGTGGTAGGGGCAGAGGGCTGTGTGTGTGTGTGTGTGTGTGTGTGTGTGTGTGTATTGCTTGGGGTTTGATGAGATTCTTGGATTTGTGGGTTGACATTTTCATCACATTTGAAACATTTTAATTCTTTTAAGAAACTAGTAGACTTTATTTTTTAGAGAAGTTTTATGTTCATAGCAAAATTGAGTAGAAAGTACAGAGTTCCCATATACCCCTTCCTCTTACTCACAATCAGCCTTCCACCAACATCCCACGTCAGTGTAGTACATCTATTACAACGAAAGAACTAACACTGACACATCGTTCTCAACCAAAGTCCATGGTTTACACCAGGGTTCACTCTCAGTGGCATACAGCCTATGAACTGACCAATGCATAATGACATGTACCCACCATTACAGTAGTATAAAGAATAATTTTCCTGCTCTAAAAATCCTCTGTGCTCTGCCTATTTAACCCTCCTTCTTTCTCCCTGAATTTCTGGTAACCACTGATCTTTTTACTGTCTCCATAGTTTTGCCTTTTCTACAATGTCATATAGCTGGAATCATATGCTATGCAGCATTTTCAGATTGGTTTTTTTCACTTATCAATATGCTTTTAAAGCCTTGATAGCTCATTTCTTTCTAGTGCTGAATAATATTCTATTGTATGGATGGTGCTACAGTACATCTGTCCATTCACCTACTGACGGACATTGTGTTTACTTCCAAGTTTTGGCAATTACAGTAAAGTTGCTATAAACATTCCTGTGCAGGTTTTCGGGTAGACATACGTTTTCTACTCATTTGTTTAAATACTAAGAAGCATGATTGCTGGATTGTATGGAAATAGTATGTTTTGTTTTGGGAAAAAAAAAAAACCTGTCAAACTGTCTTCCAAAGTGGCTGTACCATTTTGGATTTCAACCAACAAAGAATGCAAATTACTGTTGTTCCACAACCTTGCCAGCATTTGGTGTCGTCAGTGTGTCAGATTTTGTTGATTATAATAGGCGTGTAGTGGTATCTCGTTGTTTTAATTCACAGTTCCCTAACAGTGTAAGATGTTGAGCATCTTCTCATATGCATATTTGCCATCTGTATATCATTTTTGGTAAGGTGTCTGTTTAGATATTTTTCTCATTTTAGATCGGATTGCTTGTTTTCTTATTGTTAGGTTTTAGGAGTTCATTATGTATTTTGGGTAATAGTCCTTTATCAGGTATGGTCTTTTGCAAATACTTTTTTCCAAGAAGACAAGTCTGTGGCTTGTCTTCTCATTTTCTTGGCAGTCATTATTTTTTCAAAAATTTTTTTTTCTGTTCTAATTTGTCTCTTCTCTTTTTTAGACTCCAATTCCATTTATGTGACAATCCTTGGGATCATCCCACGGGTCATTGAGGTTCTGTTCTTTTTTCTCTGTGTACATCAGTTTTCATGGTGTCAAGCTATGTTTTCAAATTCATTGTTCTTTTTTTTTTAGTTTCCAGCCTATTGTTAAGCTCATCTAGTTAATATTTCATTGCAGGGGTTGCATGTTTTAAGTTTTATAATTTCTATTTGATTCCCTTTATTGTTTCCATCTTTCTGTTGAGGTTCCCCATTGATTCACTCATTACATACATATTCTCCTTTAAATCCTTAAACACCCTTATAATGAAAGTTTTAAAGCCCTTTACTGATAATTCCAACACCTGTGTCACCTCTAGGTCTGTTTCTACTGATAGAATTTTCTCCTGGTTATAGGTTATATTTTCTGGCTTTGCATTTTTAGCATTTGAAAAACTGTATGCTGGACATTATGGATGCTGTATTACTGAGATAAGGATTTTTATTGTCTTCTTTTAAAGAGTGTTGTGTTTTTGTTCTGGCAAAACAAAAGGCAGTTAATTTGCTGATGAGTCAGCTCGGTTCTGTGAGGGATGGATTTTAGGCTTTGATAGAGGCGGTGTAGAGTAGTCCTTAAGGCTTGGCCTTTTTGGAGACTGCTGAATGCTCAGCATGTTCAGCGAGATCCCTCCACTCTTGCCAGTCATAACTCCACCACCGTCTCTCAGCACTGCATGATCTCCAACAAGGCAGTTTGGCTTACAGCATGCCAGGAGCTCTTCTCTTCCAGGCAGCACAAAGGCTCACCCTGTGCAAGCTCAGCTTATAATCAAGCCAAAGACTATGTAGATTCCTGGTGCTCCTTCTCTGTGCATCTGCCAATCCTCCCGTAACCTGCCCCACACGTCCCAGCTGCCTCAAACTCCAGTCTCTGATTCCTCATCCAGCAAGACCTTTGCTCTCTCTCTAGCTCCACCCCCTGTACTGACATTTGGAAAGTGCCCCCTGGAAGAGAGCTGGGGTAAATGCCAGACTCACCTCCTGTGTTCTCCTTTCTCAAGGATCACAACCAGTTAGGAGTTAGAATATTGCAGACCTAAGAGCCAGAGTAAACCATGAAATCTTATTGCATCTCTGCTTCCCTTATCCCTGTTCTCCCCTTGGCTCTCCTGCAGTCATTCTTCTGGGGTTGGGGGTGTAGCAGATGATCAGTGGGGGAGAGGGAGCCCAGAGAAGGCAGTTGGGGTTTTGCTCACTGTATTTTGTTTGTGAGTCCCCAGGGGTCCTGCAGAGAGGGAGGTGGCCCATGTTATTGAGCTTGTTGAAGAGGCAGGGAGGGAGGGGCTGCAGGGGAGTGCAATTAGCAGACAGTTTGAGACTGATGAAGTGGATAATGACAGGTGCTAGGACAGATTTTCATGTTAAAAAGAAAAAAAAATACAGAGAGAGACTTTGCACATTAATTTGCTCAGGCCTGACTGTTCCAGAACCTACTCCCTGCTGAGAGGCCAAAGACCAGAGGATTCTGAGTCTGGACCAGCACCTCCTTCCCAGGCAGGGATTGTCCAGGATTGTCATCACCATCCTCGTCATCACTCCTATTTACCAAGCTGCGTGGGCCACGTCCTATGCCAACCATCTTTTTGAGCTTTCCCTCATTCAGCGTCCTTAAACAGCTCTGTGAAGTCGGCCTTTAGGGCCCATTTTACAGATGAGCAAACTGAGGTGCAAGGAGATGAAGGAACATTCCTAAGTCACATTGTTAGTAGGTCGTGCAGTGGAGTTCCTCACTGTGGTCTGCACCAAAGCCGCGTAGATGTGGTTGTGGTCTCGGTCTCATGATGCAGGTGTATTTGGCTTTGGCGATCGTCCTTCAGAAGGAAGCAGCACATCTCCCAGAACCTCTGTGTGGGACTCTGAGTCAGGCATGTTACAGTTTTTCTTTTCAGCTTTGTTTTGTTTTTCAGTCATTCAACACCTACGGAGGAAAGTAATGTTGTTACTCCTTTGTTATATATGCAGAAATGGTATTAGAGCAATTAAATGCCTTGTCCAAAGAACCACAGCTTACAAGTGGTAGAACAGTGTTAAAATTCATGTTTAACAATTATATGTTGAATGCCTACTATGTGCGAGGACTTACTCTAGGTACTACAGATATAGCAACGAATGAAACAGACAAAAACTCTGCCCTTTCGGAGCTTACTTCTCATGGTGGGGGGGAGTGGTTGTCAAGAGACAATAAACAAATCCGCCAGATGGAGGGAAATACATAGAGAAAAAGAAGGCCAGGAAGTGGGGAGGGGAGGTTGCAATTTTGCATAAAAACATCAGGAAAACCTCACTGAGAATATGACTTTTGAGCAAAACCCTGAAGGAGCTGAGGGACCAGGCGTGCACAGCTTACGGAGGGGTGTTCTAGGCTAAGGGAGCGGAGTGGCTGAGTCGCACACCGCCTGTGCAGCATTTCACCAAAGCGCCAAGGCGAAGGGTTTCCCCCAGGGGTGTGCAGCAAGGCTGCGGGGGTGGGGTGCAGGGGACGGCATGGCCGGAGCAGAATGTCGGCCTCTAAAAAGAATCTCATCTATTAATGTGATTATTAATCTGGAAAAAAACCCCACTTCTCAATAAAATGAATCTCTGACAAGACAGATGTAATAAACCTGGTCAGGATTTATGACGCGCCCAGGCAGCGTTTTGCAAAAGATAATGTTCCCCTGTAATGTTGATTTGCCGGATGAGAACCATGTAATTTATTCTGTCAACGTACGTAAGAAATGTTATCTGTGTGGGGAATGACTGATGGCCTCATGAGAGCGGGCAGGGAAACAAATAAAACAATTTGGGCCTTAAAAATATAATCACCTAATGATCATGTCGCAGTGTTTGTGACGTGGAGCGCAGGCCTGGGCTGTTGTGGACTTGCCGCCCAGACAGGAGGCCATTTACCCTTGAGCCTGGCACCAGAGGGCAGCAGGGAGCCCTGGGAGGCTCTCCCGAAGGTGCAGGTTCCTCCCGCTGGGCCCTTGCTCAGGCTCTTCCCTCGTCCTGGCTTAGCCTCCCAGGCTTGGCTCGTGGCTCCTCCTCCGTGGCAAGCTTCTGTGCCTGGAGCTCCCCCAACACCAGCCGTGGCCACAACGGGGATCTTACTTCCTTAGCATGCTTGCAGCCGCCCTCTGGCTCCTTTTCATGCCGCTCGGCACTTGCTCCTTTGGAATTCAGTGATTGATGTCATTTTCTCTCTGACACCAGACCCCCTCTTGGTTCAGCATCTCCACTGGAAGGATCGTTTCGCAAGTGCTCACGAGTGCTCGCTGAGGGAATTAACACTCAGAGGTGCAGCTACAGTTTATTGATCACACCAAGTGGGCTGCATGCTGTGCCAGGGGCTTTACAACATGGTCACGTGGCTCCCAGGACCCACCCTAGGAGGTAGGCACTGTCGTTGTTTCCTGTTTGCATAGTGGGAACTGAGGCTCAGAGGCCACCTGCCTTGTCCAAGGTCATCTACGGAGCAAGTGGAGGAGGCAGGACCCAATCCAGGCTGCAGGGCCCACCGTGATTCGATACTGAACAGGCTGTTTGCCTGGGTTACACTACTGTGCTGACCCCCCCTCCTTGAGACGTTCTTCCCCTGGTTCCCACACCCCACACTCTCCTGGGTTTCCTACCACTTCTCTTACCATTCCGTCTCATTCTTCTTTCCAGACTCTTCTTCCTCAAATGTTGGCATCCATCAGCTCTGGGCTTGGTCCCTTCCTCACTCAGCAGTGTGTCCTACTCACCCCCCTGACTTTCACAGCGGGTCCTGACTCCCAACTCTCTCCCTATGTCCCAAGTCCCTCCAGCCGCTGGGCATTTCCAAGCGGACATTTCCAAGGCTCTTCCAAACTGAATTCATCCTCATCGCCCCATGTTTTGCCCCTATGTCTGTGCCTCCTCTTGTGTTTCTGGGCTCAGAGGCTGTCTCTCCCCCACCCACCCACCCAAGTGCCCAGGTGGGAGCCTGGGAGCCACCTTGATCAACCCCTACCCTGCCCTCAAGGGTGGACATGTCCCCAGGTCCTGCAGGGTCTCCACCTACTAACCACTCCTGGAGATTCTCCTCTGCTGTCTCCCACTGTGCCCACTTTTGTCCAACTGCTGTTGTCCACTAGGTCTTTGAGATTCAGCAGAGACATCACCTCCCCTAGGAAGATTTCTCTGAACTTTCCAGGTCAAATTTAGTCTCCATTGGCCTGCTCCCATTGCACCTCAGGGAGCTTGCTGCTCTGCGTGGTAACTGTCTGTTTACAGGCCTTTCTCCCCTGAACTGTGAGCTTCCTGTGGGCAGAGCCTGGCTGGATGGGCCCAGGATGCCAGGGCGCTGTGCATAGCTGGGCCTGGCACCTAGGAGCTGCTCAGAGCCTCTCCGCTGAGAGGGTGAGTCAGGGAGGGATGCGGGTCCCCGATTGAGCTAAAGATCTCAGGCAGATGTACCCCTAGTCCCAGGTTCTTCTGGTCCCAGAACCTTTGGAAGGGCTGAAGCCCAAGAGAATCACAGGGAATGGCTTCTTTGCAATGCTCTGGGGCACTGGTTGGGGGTACATGGGTGGGGCCATCAGAGGGTGTGGACAGGGCACCACAGGGTGTGTGTCTGAACCAAGGCCAACGTGGAGGCCAGGCCATGAGGACGTGAGGCTGGCTCTGGCCTTCACACCATGAGCAGAGGCCATAGTGCAGGACAAGGACCAGGCAAAGCCTCTCACTAGGACAAGGACAAGGCTGGGAAGTGACAGGGCAGCAAAGGCCAGTCCTGAGGGTGATGTGGTGGTGGAGGTGCCAGAGATGGGGCAGGGAAGGCCTCATCTCACAGATACCCAGGCCTAAGGCCTTGTAGAGGACCGTGGATCTAGGGGACAGCAGACAGGCTTAAGCACAACCCACCACGGCTGGGCCATTGGGCCTTGTGTCTGGGGAATGTGACTGTCTCATTCAGCACCTGGCAAGAAACAGAACTCATGCCACATGATTCAAGTAAAGAAAATCATGTTTGGAGGGTCAAGGGGGGCTTCTCTGAGGAGGTGATATCCAAGGGGAGACCTGAAGGATGAGAAAGAAACTGGACCCCTGGTTTTTTCCTTCATAGCACTGGTTTATATAGCACCATTTGCAATTTTGTGTGTATGTGTGTGAGTGTGTGTGATTGTTTTGTTCCTCCTCCCACCCACTAGACCATAAGCTTACTGAGGGTAGGGACCAGCTCCCACGCACTCAGCCCTGGAGAATGCACACCTAGCACAGTGCCTGGTTCCTGGCAGGGGCCCCGTAAGCATTTGTCCAGAAGACAGATGAATAAGTGAGGTGTATTTTTTATTTATTATAGTTTGAAATCCATTTTTATATTCTCTGATCTTATTTAACAACCTATCACTTAAGAACAATTCGGTGTCCATTGCAATATGCAGACTGGGGAATCACGCACATGTGGTTGTTACTTTCTGGCTCTCGGTGATGCTCTTATACTCTTGGAAGGCAGCAAAATAGAATAACAGAAAGAGCATTGCACAGGGAGTTGCGAGATCTGGGTACGAGCCTTGGCTTAGCTGCTTACTAGCTGTGTGACCTTGGGCATGACCTTGTCCCTCTCTGGTCCTGAGTTTCCTCAGCTGTAAAATGAGCTTGGATCTGGGACTTTCTAGGGCTCTTTCAGCTGTAAAAGCTTAAACTCTGAGAATTACATAAACTGAACTTGTCTGTGGCTGAAACAATCGGATTTGAGGCATCAACGACTGTTTCGCGCTGCACTGGCACTAGAATGGCCTTTTGTGGGGATCCAGTCCTACCCTAAAGTCCAGATGACTCCTCATGTCACCGTCACTGTGGGAACCTCCCCGTCACCCATGTGTGGCGCTGGGGGCGGTGGTGGAGGACAGAGCTGCTTCCCTTCCTTCCCGAAGGGGCTTGTCCTCTGTCTTCCCCACCCTGCGAAGTGCTGGGAACCGAAGCCTGCCAAGAAAGAAGCTGCAGAAAAGAAATACAATTTCCCCCCTTCTTACCCCTCACTTCTCTCTCCTCATCCTCAGACCATAAAGCATCCAATGCGGTGACTGGGCTGCGATGAGAGTCAGAGAAGATGTGACTGAGTTTCCAGCCGCAGCGCGAGGAGCCCGGAGGAGCCGAGGTCACGGGGTCTGCCGGGGCCAGTGCCGCAATGCCTATTAATCGGTATTTAAGTGGGTTCACCAGCGTGGAGCGGCTGCCGGCGCTGCTGAGCTCAGCCCGGGCCCAAGGAGCTAGGAGCTGGGTTAATAACACCTTATTTAGCAGAAAATTCCACTCCACTGGAGCATGTTTCAGAAGGAGTTTGATTTGAATGAGGATTGATGTCAATCCTGCAAGGCAAAGGCGCCTAAAGCAGCCACCGTAGCCACGGCTATAAAACAAGCCATTTATAGTGACCGCAGGAATAGAAGAAGAGTGCTGTGGCACCCGTGTCCCGCCACCCCCTACCACTGGCAGTGCAGGCGCGGGGCTCGTCTATCCGGGATGCGTACAACGGACGGTCCAGAGGACCAGGTAGCGGGAGGGGTGGGGTATTGGAAAGAAACCACCCCGTCTCATTCGGCTTTGGACCCAGCAGACCAGGACTCAAATTTGGAACTGTCAGTTCTTAGCTGTGTGATCTTGGGCAATGTGTGTAACCTCTCATGGTCTCGGTGAACTTGTCTCCACTGCAGAGATGTCCATACCGACCGTGGAGAATTGACCTGAGGCTTAAGGGAGCTGGAGTACAGTGGTTTGTAGAACTGACACTCGTCTTGTCATGGAATTGGCTTTAAGTCCGTTTGAAATCCCATTTCACTCTGTCCAAGGCCAAGGTGGGGACGGAGGGTGGGGGTGAGAGAGGAGTGTGGATTCAGGAGAGAAGGCGTGTGGATTACACTTCCCAGAGTGGGGTGGGATTTGACGGTGACTTGGCTCCAAGGCTTTTGCCCCAACCTGTGGTTTACGGGATAACTTGCACTTAGAATCTAGTGAAAAACCAGACCCCGTCTGCCCTCAACTCCTGTCTGTCTTTGACCCAAAAGTGGGGCTGGCAGGCCCTGGTGGCTCCAGGTCCAGAGGTGTCCTCAGAGGTCCAGATTAGAGACAGTGTGGTCAGGTCGGTCGGTCTCACTAGATCTGTCTCATAGCAGCAGCAAGAGTGAAATCTCTGCCTTCCTTTAGTTTCTTTCTTCTCGGATGTCGCCGTGGTTCTCAGCTTCCATTCTGCAGCCCCTGCACATGCAGTGTGTAGGGGGAGGAAGAGGTCTTGAGGCGGAATCAGGAGGCCTGTGTCCTAACCTCCCCTATGCCTGTCTCATCAAGACTGGCAGCTCCTCACTGGCCTCCGAGATACTGCCAGGGACCCAAGGTTGTAATGTTTTGAGTCTGAGCAGGAGAAGCTCTGAGTCACTGGCCCCACAGCTCTGGCAGGGGTCACGGTCCCCTTGTCAAGGCAGGAAGCAAGAGCCACAGCCACGTGTTTTCCAGGGATGGGACCGCGAGACTGGGTGCACCTGGTGCCATTGTGTCTCCAGTGAAGGGTTTTGCAAGTGCCTCGGAACGGGGCCCAAAGCAGCTTTTATTTTATTTTTAAATCTCTTTGGGCTTGCGGTTCTTGGCGGTGCTGATTTTAATTCTTCTCCTTCTCTGGCCCTTTCACACGGGAGCCGGATGACAAGTCATGGGCACGATTGTGTTTACCCAAATGCAGATAATATCAGATGTGGCAGATCCGCTGAGCACCAGCTTCCAAGGAGAAGTAGAACATAATAAACAGGTACCAGAGGGGGGATAAATAGGGAGGATTAAATCTGAACAAAGGCTGGAACATATGGGACTTACAAAAGCTTGTTCCGAGAATTGCTTGGGAGAGAAAGGCAGGAAGAAGAAAGCAGCCCACTTCACCCGGCACCCGGCCCCTCTCCTGGGCTCCGCAGGAGCACGGTGCGTGCAGGAGCTGCCTTTTGAGATGGGTGGATGAGGCTGGAGCAGAGCAGAATCGGCTCCTGGAGGACCCCAAAAGGCAAAGCTTTGGTCAACCCCCCAGCTGTCCTGAGGCAAGGGCCAGGGGACACCCAGGCCCTTGTCCCCTTATGATGGTCTTCACTGTGCCTGCTAAGCCCACTTTGCTCTCCATCAGGGATCCTGCATCTCCTCTCTCGCAAAGTTGCTGTGGGCTGCCCTGGATAAGGAAGCAGCCTGTGTTCTTCCCTGCATCGTGTCTGGGCTCACTCCCTCTGGACAGGCCTGCCTGATAGAGCGTGGGCCCTGTTTCGGCTCCTGGTTGACTGAGTGCATGGGGGAAAGAATTCAGTTTTAAAAAGCACCTTATCTGAGTTTCTTGGACTGATCCACTCTTTTGCAGCCCTGGGTCTGGCAGCCACCACTTTCCCCAGCACAATTCTCCTCACTGTCTTCTTGCTGCCTGTTTGTCCCCCGACTCTGCTTCCAAACACTGTGGCCAGACAGATGCTAATAAAAGGAAGATCTGACCGTGCCAGGCCTCAGTTAAAACCCTGCATGGGAGGGAAGCACTTTCAGATTGGCAGAGTAAGAGCCTCCAAGCATCTACCCCTTCACAAAAGTAATGATAACACTGGAAAAAAATGGCCAAAATCAACATTTTGAGAACTCTGGAAATTAATCAAAGGTTCGCAACAATCCAAAGAATATTTATTCAAGAAAAATGGCTTGGTTTCACCAAGAACAGTGAGCTCTACGGCATTTTAACTTGTCCTATTTTCATGACCCCATCCCCAGTTCTGTGATAGCTTTGAAAACCAGGAACCTCACAATCCCAGCATGAACACCAGTAGTCTAGCAATCACTGGATGGGGAAGAACAGGTGTGGAGCCCCCCCAAAAAAGCTCCATCTGAAAAGAATTGACAGTATTGGACTTGTTTGGCAGCTCTCTGGAAAGGCCCCAGTAACAGGGCTTATCTCTATTTGACCTGACTAGAAGCTTGTTCATTGAGACACTTTGAAGATCATTTGTCAAAAACAATCACAGGCAATTGTTTAACATCATGGCTACCTGAGGTGCTGATATCCGCTAAGGCAAGCAAGAGGCTGGCCAAAACACTTAAATCCAGTGAATGAGATATCCAAAGGGGGTTTTCACAAGCTCTGATGTATTCCTGGGGATCTAGAAAGCCACCCAGGTGTATAGGACTGTGCACATGTGTAGGAAATACCTGATAAGGCCCTAATCTTTTACCTCTAGATGACCTTGGAACTCTACACAAGCAGGAAATGCAGGCTCAGCCAGTTACAAATTGTCAGAGCCCTGAAGGTGTTCCCTAACCGCACTCAGCTCCCCCTCGGAAAAGGATGGGAGATTTATTGATATTGGTTGAGGTCATTTGAGGAAATCTCTGTTTAATCATTAGATAACTGCTAAACTAACAGAGCAGAGACCTCAATAGCTTAACACGAGCTTATTTAGTGACATTCCTGAACTTTACATAATTGGTTCAGGAAAGTCACTAAATAAACAGCAACAACAACAACAAAACAACAACAAACCCTGGGCGGGGGGGAATCTGATTTTCAGAGTTGCCACTTTATATCAGTTATTTCATTTTCAATGAAAAATTATTAAACATGCAAAGAAACGGAAAGTACACGCTCATACACGGGGTGGGGGAGGGGAAGCAGTCATTAGAAATTGTCCCTAAAAAAGCCAAGATGGCCAGGTGTCGTGGCTCATACCTGTAATACTAGCACTCTGGGAGGCCAAGATGGGAGGGTCTCTTGAGGTGAAGAGTTCAAGACTAGCCTGAGCAAGAGCCAGACCCCTCTCTATAAAAAAATGGAAAAATGAGCTGGATGTGGTGGTGCATGCCTGCAGTCCCAGCTACTTGGGAGGCTGATGCAGGAGGATCACTTCAGCCAAAGAGTTTGAGGTTGTACTGAGCTTGATGAAGTCACTGCACTCTAGGTGACAGAATAAAATTCTGTCTCAAAAAAAAAAAAAGAAAAGAAAAAAAAGAAAAGAAAAAAGCCAAGATGTTGGGCTTACTAGACAAAAGACTTTAGCTATGATAAAATATTCAAAGAACTAAAAAACAACCTATCTAAAGAATTTAAATATGAGAACAAATTCTCACCAAATAGAAAATATCATTAAAGAAATAGAGATTATGTATTTAAAAAGAATCAAATAGAAATTCTGGAATTGAAAAGTATAATAGCTGAACTGAAAATATTCCTAGATAATCTCAACAGCAGATCTGAACTGCTAGAAGAAAGGACAAGCAAACTTGAAGATAAATCAATCAAGATTATCTTGTGTAAGGAACAGATAGAAAAATAATTTTTAAAAAATGAGCAGAACCTAAGAGATCAATGGGGCACCATCAAACATACTAACATATGCATAATAGGAGTCTCAGAAGGAGAGAAAAGAGAGAAAGAGACAAAAAGAATATTTGAAGAAATAATGGCCTAAAACTTCCCAAATTTGATGAAAAAACATTAATATGTATGTTCAAGAAGCTGAATAAATTCCAAGTAGAATAAACTCTAAGAGTTCTACACTTAGATACGTCATAGTTAAATGCTAAAAATACAAATACAAAAAGAGAATACTGAAAGTAGCAAGAGAAAAATTACTCAAAAAGATTAAGAGCTGATATCTCATATAAGAGATCCTCGAAAAGATTAAGAGCTGAAACCTTGTCAGAAATCAAAGAGGCTGGAGTCAGTGGGATGACACATTCAAGATGCTGAAAGAAAAAGAAGATTAACCAAGACATTCTAGTAATACCATATTTTCAAAACAAAAGGAGATATTGCATTTCCAGATAAACAAAAATTGAATTTGTTGGTAACAGATTTGCCCTCCAAGAAATGCTAATGGGAGTCCTTCAGCTGAAATGAAAGGATACTAGACAGTACCTTGAATCTACACTAAGAAATAAAAAGTACAAGTAAAGATAACTACATAGGTAAATATAAAATTTATAAGTACTTTTTTGTTTCTAATGATTTCTTTTCCTATCTGACTTAAAATACACCTGCATAAAGCAATAATTCTAAAACTGTTGATGAGCTTATAACATATAAAGACCTAATTTGTATGACAATTAACAAAGGAGGAGGGAACAGAGATATATTGGAACATTAGAACAAAGTTTTTGCACATTATTAAAATTAAGTTGATATTAATTCAAACTAATATTTTTTTAAAGAAACAGGGTCTCTGTTGCCCAGGCTAGAGTGCAGTGGCACAATCATAGCTCACTGCAACTTTGAACTTCTGGGCTCAGGTGATCCTCCTGTCTCAGCCTTCCAAGTAGCTGGGACTACAGGTATGCACAACTAGGCCCAGTTAATTTTTTAATTTTTTGCAGATAATGGGTCTCACCATGTTGCCCAGGCTGGAACTCAGTCTCGAACTCCTGGGCTCAAGCAATCTTCCTGCCTCAGCCTCCCAAAGTGCTAGGATTATAGGCATGAGCCACCATGGCCAAATTAAATTATTTTAAGTTAAGGTGTTAATTGTAACCCACACACAGTGTAATGGAAACCACTAAGAAAATAACTTTAAAATATGGTAAAGAAACAGAGAATTAAAATAGCACACTAGAAAATACCTCACATACAGAAATTTAGGCAATAATGGAAGGATAGAGAAACAATGACAAAAACCCATGATGTATGGAGAACAAATAGCAAATGTTGACTATAAATCCAACCTTATTGGCAGATACATTAAGTGTAAATGGACTAAACATTTCAATCAAAAGGCTGAGATTGGCAAAATGGTAAAAAAAATAAAAAAAACATGATCCAACTATATTCTATCTATAGGAGACACACGTTAGATTCAAAGATACAAAAGGGTCAAAAGTAAAAGGATGAAAATAGATATACCATACAAAGACTAACCAAATCAGACATAAAGAGACTACATTAAAAGCAAGTAGACCTTAAGACAAAAATTGTTCCTAGAGACAGAGAAGGACATTTTATAATGATGAAAGTGTCAATCAATAGAAAGGCATCATAATTATAAATATATGTGCACTTAACAAAGCCTCAAAATATATGAAGCAAAACCTGATAAAATTGAAGGGAGACATAGAAAATTTAACAATAACAATTGGAGACTTCTCTATTCCACTTTTAATAATAATGAATAGAATGACTAGACAGAAGATCAAAAAGGAAATAGAAGACTTGAACAACATTATAAGGCAGACATATATAGAACACTTCACCCAGTAACAGCAGACTGTAATTCTTCTCAAATGCATGTGGAACATTCTCTGGGGTATGCCATATATTAGGCCATAAAACAAGCCTCAACAAATTAAAAAGGATTGAAATCATGCAAAGTATGCTCTTTGACCACAGTTCAATGAAACTAGAAATCAGTAACAGAAGAAAAAGTGAGAAATTCACAAATATGTGGAAATTAAAGAACACCTTCTTAAATGACCAATGGATCAAAGAAAAAATCACAAAGTAAATTAGAAAATACTTTGAGATAAAGGAAAATGAAAACACAACATTCTAAAACTTATGGGATGCAGATAAAGCAATGCTGAGAGAAATGTATGGCTATGAGCACCTATATTAAATAGGAACATAGATCTCAAACCAATGACCTAAGCTTCCACCTTACAAAACTGGTAAAAGAGCAAAGTAAGCCCAAAGCAAGCAGAAGGGAGGAAACAATAAAGATTAGAATAGAAATAAGTGAAATAGTGAATAGAAAAACAATAGAGAAATTTAATAAAACTGGAAGTTAGTTCTTTTAAAATATCAAAAAATATATTGAAAAACCTTAAGGTAAAATGGCCAAGAAATAAGACTCAAATTGTTAAAATCAGAAATGAAAGAGGGACATCACTACAGACCTTATAGAAATAGAAAGGATTATATGGTAGTACTATGAATAACTGTTTGCCAATAAATCAGATAATGTAGATGAAATGAACAAATTCCTAGACAGACACAAACTACTGAAACTGGCTCAATAAGAAATAGAAAAATCTGAATAGATCTATTACAAGTAAAGAGTTGAATTGGTAAAAACAGAACAAAAAACAAAGAACAACAAAAGACTTCCAGCAAAGAAAAGCCCAGGCCCAGATGGTTTTATAGGTGAATTCTACCCAACATTTAAAAAAGAATTAATACCAATTTTTTATTACTCCTTCCAAGAGATATAAGTGGAGGCAACACTTCCCAATTAATTCTATGAGGCCAATATCACCCTAATACCAAAACCAGGTAAAAATCACAAGAAAAGAAAACTATGGTCCTTATGAATGTAGACACAAAATCCTCAATAAAATACTGATAAAATGAATCAAGCAATATATAAAAATGATTGTACTGCATTACCAAGTGGGATTTATTCCAGGAATGTAAAGTTATTTTCACATCTGAAAAATCAACCTATGATGTACCATATAAATAGAATAAGGGACAAAATCCACCTGATCCTTTCAATAGATGCAGAAAAAGTATTTGACAAAATCCAACTCCCTTTCAAGACAAAAGCACTCAATAAAATAAGAATAGAAGGTATTTTTCTCAGTTTCATAAAGGTCATCTATACAAACACCCACAGTTAACATACTGGTGCTTTTCCTCAAAAATTAAGAATAAGACAAGAATATTCACCCTCACTATTTCTATTTAACATTACAATGGAGGTTCCAGCCAGGGCAGTTAGGCAAGTAAAAAAATAAAAGGCATCCAGATTGGAAAGGAAGAAGTAAAATTATCTCTATGTGCAGACAACATGATCTCAAGTATAGAAGGTACTAAGGAATACACACACACACACACATAAACTATAAGAATGGGTCCAATATGGTTGCAGAATATAAGATCAATATACAAAAATGAATTATATTTATATACATTACCAATAAACAATCCAAAAATGAAATTAAGAAAACAATTCCATTTACAGTAGCATAAGCACTACAGAATAATTAGGAATAAATTTAACAAAAGAAGTGCAAGACTTGTATACCAAACCTACAGTTGAAAATATTGTTGAAAAAAATAAAAAAAAAACCCTAAATAAATGGAAAGACATTCCACGTTCGTGATCAAAAGACTTGATCTTGTTAACATGGAAATACTTACCAAATTGATCTACAGATTATATGAAGTCCCTGTTAGAATACAAACTGACTTTGTAGAAATTTACAAACTGATTCTAAAATCATATGAAATTGCAAGGGACCCAGAATGGCCAAAATAATCTTGAAAGACAAAAATAAAGTGGGAGTACTTATAATTCCTGATTTCAAAACTTACTGCAAATGAAGGGCTGATAACTAGAATCTATTTAGAACTCAGGAAAATCAGCAAGAAAAAAATCAAACAACCCTATCAAAAAGTGGGCAAAGGACATGAACAGAAACTTTTCAAAAGAAGACAGAATAATGGCCAACAAACACATGAAAAAATGCTGAACATCTCTAATCATCAGGGAAATGCAAATCAAAACCGCAATGAGATATCACTTTTCTCCAGTGAGAATGGCCATTATCAAAAAGTCCCAAAACAATAAATGTTGGCGTGGATGCAGAGAGATAGGAACACTCCTACATTGCTGGTGGGACTGCAAACTAGTGCAACCTCTGTGGAAAGCAATATGGAGATACCTTAAAGCGATACAAGTAGATCTACATTTGATCCAGCAATCCCATTACTGGGCATCTACCCAAAAGAACAAAAGACACTCTATAAAAAAGACATCTGCACTCAAATGTTTATAGCAGCACAATTCACAGTTGCAAAGTTGTGGAAACAACCCAAGTGCCCATCAATACATGAGTGAATTAATAAAATGTGATATATGTATACCATGGAGTACTATTCAGCTATAAGAAAGAATGGTGATATAGCACTTCTTGTATTTTCCTGGATAGAGCTAGAACCCATTCTACTAAGTGAAGTATCCGAAGAATGGAAAGATAAGCACCACATGTACTCACCAGCCAATTGGTTTCACTGATCAACACCTAAGTGCATATATAGGAATTACATTTATTGGGTGTCGAGCAGATGGGAGGGGGGAGGAGGGGATGAGTATACACATACATAATGAGTGCTATGCGCACCATTTGGGGGAGGGTCACACTTGAAGCTCTGACTCAAGAGGGGAAGGGGGCAAGGGCAATATATGTATCCCTTACATTTGTACCCCCATAATATGCTGAAATAAAAAATAAAAAATAAATAAATAAAAACAGGCAAAAGACATGAACAGAGTTTTTTCCAAAAGAAGACATACAAGTGACCAAAAGACAAATCTAAAAATGTTTAACATCACTAATTATTAGGGCAATGCAAATTAAAACCACAATGAGATACCACCTTACCCCTATCACAATGGTCATTATTAAAAAATCAAAATAATAGATATAGACATGGATGCAATAAAAAAGAACACTTATACACTGTTAATGGGACTGCAAATTAATACAACCTCTATGGAAAACAGTATGGAAATTTCTCAAATAAATTAAAAGTATACCTACCATTCGATGCAGCAACCCCGCTACTGGGTATGTACACAAAGGAAAAGAACTCATCATATCAAAAAGATACCTGCACTCAAATGTTTATTGTTGCATAATTCACAATCACAAAGATGTGGAATCAACCTAAGTCATCATCAATTGATGAGTGGATAAAGAAAATGTGGTGTGTGTGTATATATATATATATATATATACACACACACACATATATACACACACATACCATGGAGTACTACTTAGCCATAAAAAGGAATGAAATAATGTCTTTTGCAGCATCTTGGATGGAACTGGAGATCATTATCCTAAGTGAAATATCTCAGAAATGAAAAAATAAACACCACATGTACTTACTAATAATTGGGAGCTAAACAATGGGTATACATCGTCATAACGTTGTGTAAAGGACATTGGAAACTAAGAAGGGGGAGGGTGAGGGATAAAACTGCAAACTACTGCAACCTCTGTGGAAAAGAATTTGGAGATACCTCAAAGAGCTAAAAATAGAAATACCATTCGATCCAGCAATAGCACTATTAGGCAGCTACCCAAAAGAACAAAAGACGTTCTATAATAAAGACATCTGCACCCGAATGTTTATGGCAGCACAATTCACTATTGCAAGGATGTGGAAACAACCCAAGTGCCTGTCAATTCATGAGTGGATTATTAAAATTTGGTGTGTATATACAATGGAATATTACTCAATTTTAAGAAATGACAGTGAGCTAGCACATCTTATATTTTCCTGGATAGAGCTTGAGACCATTATCCGAAGTGAGGTATCACAAAATCGGAAGAATGGACTCCACATGTACTCACCATCAAATTGGTACTGACTGATTAACATTATGGTGCTCACATGGTGGTAGTGTTCTCTAGGGATTAGGGGGTTGAGGGGGGTAAACTCACAACTAAGGGATGCGATGAACATTGTAGAGGGGAAGGGCATACCACTAACCCTTGCTAGGGAGAGGCAAAGATATAAAATGTAATCAAAATGTTTGTACTCTCAAAATTTCCTGAAAGAAAAAAGAAAACCTTACCTATTGGATACAACATACACTATTCTGGTGACAGGCACAGTAAAAGCTCTGACTTCAGCATTATACACTTCATCCATGTAACAAGAACATTTGTACCCACTAATATTTTTAAATAAAAATTATTTTTAAAAGATGAATATGTACGAGTGCCCATGGCAGTAATATTTCAAATAGCAAAAAAAATAAATGAGAGAGATCTATCCTAAATGTCCAGTCATCTGCACATTCCGGGCATTTGCATGCCTCTGTATTACCACCTTGCTAGTGCTCAGCCTTTCATGTCTGTGTCCCTCTTCTCTGGCCAGCAAATTCTCACTCAGCCTTTAAGGCCCAAGGCAAATCCTTCCTTCCTCCATGAACACTTTCCTGGATCCCCTAAGTTGAAATTGATTACCGCTCCCCACTATGGCTTCAGATTGCTTTGCCAGCACAACCAGCATATCTCTTTCATTTTCTCTTATTTTGAGTTGTATCAATGTGTGGCTCTTACCCTAGCAGTTTCTGCCCTCACTTAGTCCTCTGTGTCTAACTACCTCCACCCTATGCTACCTGGCTCATAGTGGGTACTCACTGGCACTAAATTGAATTGCCCATGCCTTTGCTTATACTATGTATCTAAACGTGGTTTTAGATGAAGATTCCTCAAAGAACTAAAAGTAGACCTACCATTCGATGCAGCAACCCCACTACTGGGTATGTACACAAAGGAAAAGAAGTCATCATATCAAAGAGACACCTGCACTCAAATGTCTATTGCTGCATAATTCACAATCCCAAAGATATGGAATCAACCTAAGTCACCATCAATTGATGAGGGGTTTAGATGATTTGTAAATCATCTAAACATGATTTACAAAGCATGTTCAGATATTCACCTTTGATTTTTACCACATTAAAAAGCAGCAGAAGTAAACATTTTTATTCCCATTTTAGAGATAAGAAAACTGAGGCTCAGAATGGACTTCTCCAAAGGCCACACAGCAAGTGGGGATATGTGCAGCTGCAACCCTGCCTTCTAACTTGAATGCAATGCTCTCTCCGTGACACCAAGGGGGAAATGGGCCCAGGGGACCCCATAGCAGGCTTCCCATCCACCTTCACTATAAGGAGACTTTAGGGCACCCAAAGGAATAGGAAGAGACCTTCTAAGGAACCAGAGCTCATGAGGTTAAATAATTTCTCTACCTCCTGTCCTTTCTCCTCATACAATCCTTCAAGGCTTGTTCAGAACCTAAATTCATCCCGAGTCCATAAATTCAGCCTCAATTTTGGAACTGGTTCAGAGTGGCCTAACTCATTGCTGGGGTTCTTAAAAGCCCCCATCTTCCACATGCATTGGGCCACCTTCTTAGCACCAATATCAGTTTGCTTTCTCCAATCCCTTCATCTTACTCTGGCCCAAGCCAAAGCCTGAGCTTTTATTCTTTAGCATGGACTGAGACAACAGGAAAGCAAAACCACTTTCCTCCAGTCTGGGAAAGACCTTACTCTGCACTAACTTCTTGCCTCTCATATCAGGTCCTCAAAGTGCCCCTATTCCCATATGCCTTAGAAGTCTTCTCCAATTGCCTTCTAAAACATTCCCTGGCACCTTGTCCAGGGCTCTTTCTAATCACTTGGAAATATGATAAAATTTCCTATCCTATATGTAACAAGGTTTCAAGGTATTTAATTTTCAGAATATCTCTCCTGAAATCTGTATAAGGACACACCTGTGATGGATAGGCAGGCCTACCTGCCTTTCCTACCTCCCTTTTCACAATTGCCCTCCTCTACTCTACTGAAAAAAGACCCACCTCTCATCCTTCCACAAGCTTCCACTGATGCACTTCCCCAGGCAGTAAAAATGTCCTAGGCACCAAACAGGGGGCAATTTTAAATTTCACAAAGCAAATAACTCTAACTATTGATTAACTGATTTTATTTAAGTCAGGTGATGTCCAAAACTGCTAGAAGATCTACTAAGATTACCAACTGGTCATTAAAATTGATTTTTGATAACAGTTTACTACAGGATCTTCATCATATAATGCAGAAGGAGTTTAAAGACCCAAATTATGTACTATAATAAAATTCTTTTCACTCCAGTCTGCATATTTACTTGAACAAGATTTCTTAGCATGTTTAAATCTATAAATATGAAAAAGGGGAATATAGTTTAATTCTATCTCTTTCTAGCAATAAGTAATATTCACCTATAGATATAGCTTATAAAGAGATGCATTTCCAGTAAAATTTTACTTTTATGTTTAATAATTATTTTATTCATCAAAATGTTACATATATTTGTGTTGTTTTGATCAATTGGGTGCAGATAATATAGTAATGATAACTTCATCAAGAAGAGATTTTTCTTAACACTTAGAGTCTTACTGTCCCCAATTTATTATCTACAACATGGACATCTCCCCTGAAATCTGGGCATGCTTATCTGGTTGTCTGTGTGATACTTCTACAGGGACGCCAAATAGATATCTCGAACTTAGTGTATCCAGAATCATACTTCTGATATGCCTCCTCAAACCAGCTCTTCCTACAGGCTTCCCTGCTCAATTAAGGCACTCTCATCATTCTAGCTGCTCAGATCAAAAACCTTAAAGTTGTCCTTGACCCCTAAGGCAGCCGTGAGAATGTGCCTCACAGACATCTGACACAGGGAGTGTAATTGACCAAGAGCCCCAGATGCTGTGCTTGAAATCCATCACTGCATTCACAGCAAAGCCACCTCTTCCATTGGCTGCTCCCCACCAATAATTGGTTGTGGCAGGGATATTAAGACAGACCCATTCCTGGGAGACACAGGACTCCGTTGGCCAATCTTGGCTCAAGGATTCTCCAAAGGCTTTGCAAAACCTATCTTAGACTGTATGGTGGTCTCAAACTCTTCCACCCAACCATCTTTCCTTCTCCCCTTCATCAAGGGTCAGGCTTCCATCATGGACTGATGGCTCTCCTAGTTTTCCCTGGCTCCTTCTCTATTTCTGTGTCATGCAGTAAATAATGATAAAATGTTTACATGTTTAATTTCACGTGGGCATCTGCTTCTCAGAAGACAGAGATTAACGCAACTTCTCTTTACTCTCTCACACCCCATATCCAATCAGCAAACACCATCAACTCTCCTAAAAATACAGCTGACCCTTAAACAACATGGGTCTGAACTGCGTGGGTCCATTTATATATGGATTTTCTTCTACCTCTGCCATCCCTGAGACAGCAAGACCAACTCCTCCTCTATTTTCCATTCTTCAGCCCGCTCAACATGAAGACAACAAGGATGAAGACTTTTATGATGATCTGCTTCCACTCTATAAATAGTAAATATATTTTCTCTTAATTATGATTTTCTTAATAACATTTTCTTTTGTTTAGCTTCTTCTTTATTGTAAGAATACAATATATGATACATATAACAAATATATGTTAATCAACTATTTATGTTACTGGTAAGGCTTCCAGTCAACAGTAGGCTATTAGTAGGTAAGTTTTGGGGGAGTTGAAAGCGATATATACATTTTCAACTGTGTGGGGGGGTCAGTGCCCCTAACTTCCACAGTGTTCCAGGATCAAGTGCATAACCAGGATCCAACAACTTCTCACTATCTTCACCCTGGTTTAAGCCATCATCATCTCTCACCTGCATTATGGCAACAGCTTCCTGTGTCAGTGTGGTGCATTAAAGATGGCCATAAATTCATTGTGCCTCTCTCTATCCCCTTAAATCTGGGCTTGGCCTCTCACTGCTTTAGCCAATTGCTTATAGAAGTGATACTGTGCCAGCTCTAGGCCTACGATTTAAGAGGACTGGCAGCTTCTGCTTCCTGCCTCTTGGAATACAGCCTTCATGCTGTGTGGAAGTACTAACAGCCCACTTGGAGAAGAATCAAAGCCCCTGGCCAACAGCCCCAGCTGAGCTCCCAGATGACAGCTAGCACCAACTTGCCAGTCATGTGAGTGAGCCATCATGGAAACAGATCCTCCAGTCCCAGCTACCCTAGCCAATGCCACATGGGGCAAAGATGACTTATCCCCCCCAAGCCTTGCCTAAATTACAAAATCACGGGTAAATAAATGATCATGGTTGTTTCAAGGCATTAAATTTTGGGGCAGTTTTTTATACAGAAATAAATAATCAAAAGAATCAGGTTCCCAACAGTAAACATATGGCATACTGAAGAGGTAACTGAATGAAGAGGTAACTGAAGAGAGTTTAATTAAGGGACTATGTTTACAAAGGTATGGCCAGCGTTACAGAAACTGACAAGGGATGGTGAAACACCAGGAACTTACAACAAAGAGAGGACATGTCCACCTCTAGGCCTAAAGGAGCAATGGAAGAGAGCAGGAGTTGTAGCCTTAGGTAGAAGGACACGTCTAACCTGCAGTGACTCTTGGAAGGGAGAGAGCCAGAGGAATAAGTAGAATAAATGTCCTGACCAGTCCGTTCTCTCCCTCTCATCTCCTACTGATCCCCATTAGTTGAACCCACCAGAAGCCAGAGGGCAAGCAGTGTACTGATGCAGTCCACGTAGGTCAGCCTCCCAGGATACAAAGTAGGGTGGAAAAAGGTGGAGAGTAGATCTGAAAAGCAAATGAAAGATAATTAGTAGCCTGACTGAATTAGGGTTCTCCAAACAAACAAAAGCAATAGGATACACACACACATTATAATAGTGTGTGTGTGTGTGTGTGTGTGTGTGTGTGTATGAATTAGCTCATGCAATTATGGAAGCTAAGAAGTCCCACAATCTGGTGTCTGCAAGCTGGAGACCTAAGAAAGCCAGTGATATAATTCAGTCTGAGTCCAAAGGCCTGAGAACCAGGAGCACTAACGTCCAAGGGCAGGAGAAAATGGATGTCCAAGCTCAAGCAGAGAGTGAATTCATATTTCCTCTGCCTTTTTGTTCTATGCAGGGGCCCTCAGCAGACTGGATTATGCCTACCTACATTGGTGAGGGTGGATCTTCTTTACTCAGTCTACCAATTCAAATGCTAATCTCTTCTGGAAACACCTTCACAGACACACCCAGAAATAATCTTTTATCAGCTATCTGGACATCCCTTAGCCCAGTCAAGCTAACACATAAAATTAATCATCACACTAACTAACAGCTCTCCCTGCTTTGGCCCATACCCTGTTGCAGTGTATTTTCAACACAGCAGCCAAAGAGATCCTGTTAAAGCGTAAGTCATACAACATAACACCTTTGCTCAAAACCCTCTATAATCACTCAGAGTAAAAGCTCAAAATCCTTAAAATATCCTCCAAGGCCACCCTTGACCTCTGATCTCCTCTCCAGGGCCGCCACTTTCCTTCTGACTCCAGCCAGGCTGGCCTTCTCACCCTTGATCACACAGGCTGTTCCCTTTATCTGATATGCTCTTTCCTCATATGCACATATTAATAACTGGGTCCTTTACTTCCTTCAGATCTTTATACAAAAGTTATCTTTTTAGGGAGGCCACCCCATCTAAAATATCAATACCACGGGCCACCTGTCATTATCAATCTCATTCCCTGCTTTGTCTGTCTTATCAACACTTTTCAATATCTAAAATTATATATATTTTACTTATTTATCCTGTATATTGACTATCTCCCACAATATAAAGTAAGTTCCATGAGGGCAGGGATTTCTGTCTGTTTTGCTTACTAGAACAATGTCTGGCACATAGTAAGCATTCAATAAATATTCGTTTAGTAAATAAATGAAAAATCACAGAAAATGATAATATATAATTTCAATTTATATATGTATATATGGATGCATATATATATTTATATATATGTATGTGGGGGGTGTGAGTGTGTAGATTGATAAATAAACATAGATATATGCATAAAATCATAACAGGAAGATAAACAAAATTTTTTCAGGCATAAATTATGAGTTTCTTGGGGAAAACAGAAAACTATTCAAGCTCAAAGAGAAAAAGGGATGATATAAAATTTGTGTCTATTAAGAAAGAGCCTGTACATATGTTTTTAAAATGAATGTTGATAAATAGCAAATGACTATGATGTTTAGATTCCACTTCCAGGAGTGACATAAGTTTTATTTTAAAATGATGATATTTGCAATATGCTAGAAATTAAATCTTTTGCAACTACTTAAGTTTATAATTAAAAATATTTTAGAAGTGAACTCCAAAATATGTGAAGGGGACTCACAATTTAACAACATATTTTAGGGGATATGCAAACAAAAAGCTTGAAGACCACCACTCTTGTGTATCTTGAAAGAACTCTGGCCTACTATTAGAAAATCTCACTTCTTATCTTAGCTCTGCCACTAACTAGCTGTGTGACCTTAGAGAAGTCACCTTAACCTCTCTGCGCCTCAGCTTTCTCATCTGTGAAATGAAAGAACGAGAGAACACGGAATTTAAAATCACTCCCAATTTTAAAACCCTCTGTTCTGTGACCTCTAAAATTGCTTTTCTGTCTGTTTGCAATTTTCTTTCTAGGAGTTTCTTCCTCCCTTCTGCTCCTACTCCCATGGCTACATGTCTGCCCTTATTACTTGTGGGCTCGGGAATGAATACAAATAAAGGCCCCCAGCATGCAGCAGGCCTCTCTTCCCTTCCTATGAGGAGCCTTGCAAGCATAAGCATGGGCAGCTCATCCAAGGTCTCTGTACTCTCCCTATACCCACAACCCCTCATACTCCTCCTCCCCCCTGCAGACCACATCCCTCAAACTTGGGTGTATATCACTGTCTACCCCCAGGAGGATTGATCCAGGAGAAAGACCTGTGCAGTCCCTGGCAGCAGGCTCAGGGCCACTTGAGCAGGGGATTCTCTGATTCTGGGTACTCAAGTAAGGGTTCAAAGTGGTCATGTCCCCTTGGCCCCACAGCCATCTCACCTTATGGGGAAAGATATGTCTGGAAGAGGGCCAGTGTGAGGTCACCTGAAGTACAGGGCCCAGAGAGGAGTCCCAGTTGGCCAGGTCTAAGGTGGTACTATCTGGCCCTAACCCTTGCTGAATGATTGCCAGTCAGGATGAATGGATAAACGCATGTATATCCATACAACGAAATACTATACAGAAATAAAAAGGGATAAACTACTGATCCACAAAACAACATGGATGAATCTCAGATGCTATGTTAAGTTAAAGAAACCAGACACAAAAGAGCACAAACTGTATGATTTCATTTCTGTGAAATTTAGGCAGATAGAATCTATAGTGATAGAAGGCAGATTAGTGGTTACTGGGGGCCTGGGGTGGGGAAATTGACTACAAAGAGGCATGAGAGAACTTTCTAGGATGATGAAATTGCTTCATCACTTGATTATCATTGTGGTTTCACAGATGTGTACATTTGTCAAAACTCATCAAACATAAAATGGATACATTTTATTGTATGTAAATTTTACTTCAATGAAGTTGATTTATGAAGAAAAAGAAGTAACAATAAAAGGATTGCCTAGCAGAGCTAACATCTGCCAATAAGTATATATTCTCTACAATGGTATGATTTCTCTTGCTCTATCTTAATAGAATTCTCCGTAAATACACACACACACATACACACACACACACATACACATACACACACATTCCTAAAGAAATGCGTATGTGTGTATGTATGGGAAAGAGGGGCTGTCACTCAATAGCTAAACTTAAGAGCTGACTGAACCCTAGACTTTTTCCTACACTTAGTCTATCTTTATTTTGGAATCAAAATCTCCCCAAGGAAGGCAGTGTAAATCCTACGGCCCTGGGTTCAAGTCAAGGCCTGCCTCTTATGAGTGGCAGTATTCTGAGTGGAATACTCAGAGCAGGAGCTGAGGATACAGGATCTCATTTCATCTTCACCTAAACCCTGTGAAATAGGTAGCTTTGGTGACGACTATTTTACAGGTGAGAAAACTGAGGCTAAGATTCCATACCTAACAAGTGATAAGCCAGGATTTGAATCCATGTCTCTTAAGCTCTGCCTCTTATGCCTCTCCAGAGCAAATCACTTAACCTTTGAACCTAGAGTTCCATTCTTTCTAAAACTGGAATAATACTGCTTACCATTAGGATAATTGTGAAAAACAAATAAGGTGCCTTGTGTAATTGATGTGTTCAATAGATTTTGGTAGTCTATTATTATGGCTATAGAACTTCCAGCCATTTACAGCTTTTGAGTTAAAATCAACATTGGAACTTCCTGCTCACCTTTCTCCTGAGAGGCTTCCCATGTAGGAAACTGGGAATTAATCCTGGAAGGTTCTAAAGTGGCCAAAAATTCCATTATGGCCACAAAACAATGTTTGGTCAACCTGAGAAGGTGCACACTACTATGCAATTTGCTGTTTGAAGTCTATTAAATGAATTCTTCCATTCTAAGAGGCAAGAGTCTAAAGTGTTAAAGCATTTTTGGAAGAAAACCTAAGTTCAAACAAAGGAA
Source organism: Lepilemur ruficaudatus (assembly GCA_963574885.1). Lineage (NCBI taxonomy): Eukaryota > Metazoa > Chordata > Mammalia > Primates > Lepilemuridae > Lepilemur > Lepilemur ruficaudatus. The sequence goes on from CAUYRT010095596.1 coordinate 115,346, forward strand.
GTTTAGACCCTCCATTTGGGGTTCCTCTCCTTGTGGTCCCCTTATCCTCCAGAAAAGAAGAACTCCCCATAGCAAATCCACCAGACATATATACCATTCCTGCTTAGAAGTACCAAGAGATTCTAGGGGTGAGTTCTTTTCTAATAAAGTTTTGCTGTGTTACTTTAAACAAGGTATCTAATAACCCTGTGACTTCACTTCTTATTCCAAGAAACAAGGACAACCATGGTGATTTGCATATAGAGACAAAAAAAAAGTAATATCCACATAAGAAGCTGTGTGATTACAAATTCACCCACCATATGGGACTTCCCTTTGCTGAGCACCACCTCATTGCTATGAGATCAATGGAAGAGGTTGAGGGGAGTGTTCCTGGCACGGTGCCTGGCTATAGGAACTCAATAGTGGCTAGTGCCCTGCTCTCCCTTCCCCACAAGGTTTGAGTCGGAAGGATTTTCTCAGAAACACCAGACTCTCTTTATTGTAGTAACTGAGTCAACAGGGAATGCATCCACCTTAACTTCTGGTAAAACAGAGCAAGCAAAAATACAGTGAAAGTGCCACTATGTCTAGGCTTAAACACCCATTGTTCCATCACAGGAAACAAAGTAAAGGAGGGCTTTCCTGGAGGCTAATTAACAGACAACTACAGTCATCTGAGACTTAAAAGAATCTAAACAAAGTACCAGCTGTCACTGACCTTTTTCATCTCCTTTCTCAACAGCGTAGCTAAGGAGAGGATGTTTCTATCAGTAACTGCCAATAGTCTCCAGAATAGTTACTGAGGACAAATTATGCCTATGAGTAATCAGATGTCAGATGAACTCTGCATCCTGGGGTGCCCTCCACCCAAAAGCTCCTTCTAGTGCAATAGAGGTGACCACTGTCTTCTCATGCAAGGCTCTGCTCAGAAAGAATCTGCCCGACAACACTCTACTGACTGGCCAAAGAGCCCCAAAAGCCTTCCTACAGCTCAGTGTACGGGGAAAGACTTGGATCCAAGCTGGCCTATAGTCTCTCACCCAAAATTTGTAAGTGGGATTCAGCTGGGCCAGTTGTTAACTGCAGGTGATAGAGTTGTTAAGCAATGCACACTTGGGCCGAGGATATCATCTGGGGCTGTCGTGTTTGACCCATGCATACAGAAAGGCAGAAAAAGCCATTCAACTTGAAAGAGAGAATAATGAGGCAGAGTCACAGAGAGAATAAGGGAGAAGAGACAAAAAGCCAGAGGAGAAAGAGGAAGGGATTTGCATGGTGACTCACATAGCCCTGCTGCAGCCCCTTTTGACTTAAGCTGACTTGAGTTACATACAACCCCCTTCTTGTCAATTCCAGATATTCTGACCCTTAGGGCTTCATTCCTTTAGTTTAACATGTTAAACTACTGATGTCCCAGGAAAAGATACCATATTAAATATTGTCGGTAATTGACAACTTCATGTGAATGAAATTGTCAGGATCTTTCCCAAAGGCAAGTTTTGATATGAAGGCTGTGAGGAGCGTCCAAGGACAGCCCCTTGGAAGGGCAAAGTGCCCTCCAACCAAGAGGGTGGAAAAGCTTAGACATGATGTGAGGCAACCAACCCAGAACAGCCACTTCAATTAATTGCCAAACCCAGACTAGTGCCTACCTGGCTCTCCTGCCAGCCTTCCCTCCATTTCACTCACCCTATACTCTTCTTCTTCCTCTATCACCTGGACTTTCCCTCAGCCTCATAATTGCCCTCCCATGCTCCAGCCTCACTCACCCCAGTCCATCCTCCCCACTGCCGATGCATTCCCTTGTTTAGTCATTTATTCCTTTATTGCTTGTCTCCTACATTAGGATGTCCCCTCATGAGATCCGGGACCTTAGGGATCTTGCTTATCAGTCAGATTTAACCATTCCTAATGCAGAGTTTCCAAAGCTTGCTGCCCATGCCTTCTTGCCACTCTTTTGTAATGTATCCTGTGGTTTGAGCTGGTTTTACTCATGCTGGTTCTCCCCTTCCCACATTCTCTGGAAGCTCTGCAAAGACCATGGACAGTGGCTGATTCATCTTTGAGACCCCAGTGTTAAAGAGTCAGACCTTTAAAAATGCTGGCTGAATGGACAGATAGAAGAATGGAGGGAGGGTGTAAAGGAGTGTCAAGGCCAGAGGGTAACAGTTTCCATTATTCTGACTGTGTAGTAAACAACTCCAAAATGTATTGGCATAAAACAACCACTTTATTAGGCTCACAGGAATCTAGAAGGGGAATTTGGGTCAAGAATTTTGGAAAGGCTTGTCTGGACACTTCTCACTTTGGAGTCTATCATATAGTTGTAGGCTGATGTTAGCTGGAGTTGCAGTCATCTGAAAGCTAGGCTGGGATGGACATACAAGAGAGCCATTCGCACAGTTAACAGTCGATATTGGCTGTTGGCAAGAAGCTCAGCTGAGCCTCAACTGTCACAGCTAGACGTGGCCCCTGGATGTAGCTTGGGCTTCATCACATTAAGGCCACCATAGTGTAGCCAAACTTCTTACATAGTGGCTTAGAGCACCAACATGAGGGTCTCAGCAAACAAGGCAGAAGCTGCATTGCCTTATAACACTCAGGCTCAGAAGTCACACAGCATCACTTCTGGCATTCCCTATTGATTGAAGCAGTCACAAGTGCACCCGGATTCAAGGAGAGGAAACATAACCCCAACTCTCAATGGAAGGATGTCAAAGAGTTTTGGAGCCACTTACTAAAACTATCTCACCATAAAGCTCTTCTGGTCCACCCTCTTTTATTATGATATAGGAAATCAAGGTTCAGAGAATTTACATGGCTTATTCACAGTCACACCAAATAAGTGACAGAGCTAAGGCTAAAACCAAAGTTCCCTTCACTTAAGCCAGTCCAGCCTCCATCGACTGCACTACTTTATGGAGGCCTCTATTAATTAAAGTGTTATCACTTTTTAAGCAACTAAAACAAACTTTGGCAAAATTAACAAACATCACCTAAAAAGAAAAGGCAGAGAGAAATTTAGTAGAAAAATTCTTAATATATCTCACAGAGTCAAAGAAATTGTTAGGTGACCAGATGAGATGGGTCTAAGGCAGTTCCACGGCTGTCAGGAGAAAGCATTCATTGAATCTCCCCAAAGAGCTATCATCAAATACTATATGGTAGTTCCCTCTTATCCACAGGGAATATGTTCCAAGATCCCCCCAGTGGATGCCTGAAATCACAGATAAAACTGAACCATATATATAACATGTTTTTTCCTATATAAACACACCCATGATAAGGTTTAATTTATCAATTAGGCATAGTAAGAGATTAACAATAACTAACAATAAAATGGGACAATTATAACAATATACCATAATAAAAGTTAGGTAAATGTGGCCTCTCTCTCTCTCTCTGTCTCTAAATATCTTATTGTACTATGTTCACCTACTTTAGTACTACAGTTGACCTCGGGTAACTGAAACGATGGAAAGAGAAACCGTGGATAAGTGATGGCTACTGTACTTTTGGGGATCATTTCTATAGTATGTTACTAGAAAAGTGCTACTGATCATGTGGAGTACTAACCTGGGAAGAACTGGTGTGATCAGCAGAGGGAGACATCTTGGCTCTTTTAATGTGGTTCATGTGAAAGATGCCAGTGGCAACAGCTTTGCCACCTGGCTCTCCAACATTCTTGTTATTGGCAAAGGTAACAAACCATGGATTTGTCTTCCCCCAAGTAAAAGGTATCCACCTCACTATTGCTGAAGAGAGAGACAAGAGACTGGGGCCCAGAGAGAGCAGTGGGTGAAATGATCTCTAGGTGATTGTTGGAAAGGTCTTTGTACTTAATTAAAGAAATATCTTTTCTATGTAAAGGAAAAAAAGCTGTGGTCAGCTACAACTCAGAGCCAACACCTCTCCAGTGCTGTCTCTCTGATCCAAGGTCCAAATTTCCAAGAGAGAGAGCCTCACCAATCCCAATGGTGTTGGGTTTCACCCCCCATCCCTAATCAATCAGCCATGGGCAGAGGGACAAGGTCACAGAATACCGACATGTCCAGAGAAGGCCTCCACGGAGTTTCAGGACATGTCCAGCCAAAGGGTATTTGCCATGATCCTAAAGCCACCAAGAGCCTGAACATCATCTCAGCAGAGAGAAACCAATGAGGCATGTGACCCAGAGAATTTGAAAAAAGCATTCTCATCTCTGTTAGATAATTGAAATATAGGCTTGGCAGATACCATGTGATGAACCAGAAGCTCGCCTAATGATCCTCATGACCACAGGGCTGTAATTGTTGGGCGGTAAATGGTTAAGGATTACTCAATGTGTCTCAAGCCCCATATGTTCCAGCACTTCTTGCTGTCAGGCCAAGCACACAATTTGAGATTCCACAGCACAAAGCAAGACCAAATACAAAGAAACAGCAACAAATTCAAGCAAGGCAGTATGAGATTTTGCAAAATGTGGGAGCATGGCATCTCATACATCAGCATTCCTGAAGCCATGCCATGTCATGCTGATATGTTGAAGTCAGCTGTGATGTAAGCTATGAGGAGACTTATTTTTACTAATAATAATTTATGTAGCAAAGTTCAAGAACAGTTTCTTAAGTAAAAAGCAAATATTTATAACATACATATACACATATATAATATACATATATATATTTCTCCCATAATAACATCAGGGTTACACATTTACATATGCTTTCTCTAGTAGGAGTAAAAAAGGTTGGGTTAGAGCCCCTATACAACCCTGGGTTTGGAGTGTATCACACATGTGACTGGCATCTGATATCATTGTTTTGGTGGAGAAAAGCTTAAAAACAGCTGCCAAACATGATGTCATTGCTGATCTAGCAAGAACAGGGAAGTTTAAAAGTGCACTGGGATCCTGGTGCTGGTTCAAGTCCTGCCTAGCATTAAAAAAAATTAGTCAAACTAAAAACTAAAGCAAGAAAATGACTGCATGTCTTTTCAATGTCATTATAACCATGTTAACCCAAGAATTATTTGATTGCATAGAATAATGCACTTGTGTTTGGCTTTGCTATTTCCTATCTGATTGGAGCCCAGACACTGCAAAGTTAGATGTTAATTTGTATATGTTTGTCCAGTATAAAAGATGACCACACTAGTTACAATTCTATGGTCCCATAAAGCATTTACCAGTTTTGTGTCTATTGGCAAATTGATTTCAGCATTCCTTTGACTGACTATATATAAATATCCATCCTTTGAACCAGCCTTATCATCTTGCTGGCTCCCTCATTAATTAATGAGATGAATAAAATCTTTGACATGTGTTCATTCTACATTTGCATGAGAGTCATGTTCTCAACATTTTGAAAATTATACTTCAATACTAGGGATGAGTCTGCAGTTTCTCCAGTCTCCTCAAATGCAGGGTGATAGGTGAGCTGAGTTCCAAGACCCTTCTGATGCCAATATTGTATCATTCCTTCAATATAACTGCAGTGTAAAGTATTTAATGGGTGGCTTATTTGCTAGAGAGAGAAATTTTCAAAGGAAAAATTTCAAAAAGCTTTAGGGATGATTATATAAAAAATGAATTCTAGCTAAACAAAGACTCTCAAAGGTATCACCAAGTGCTGTGGTTTGAATGATGGTGTCTCCTCCAAAATTCATGATGAAACAATCCTCAGTGCAGCAGTATTAAGAGGTATAGGCATGGCCTTTGGGAGGTGATTAAGTTATAAGGGCAGAGCCCTCATGAATGGGATTAGCCCCTTTACAAAAGGGCTGGAGGTTGAAGAGAGCCCTCTTACCCTTCTGTCTTTTCTGCCATGTGAGGACACAGTGTTCATCCCCTCCATAGGATGCAGCAACAAGGCACCATCTTAGAAGCAAAGAGCAGCCCTTACTGCACACCAATCCTGCTAGCGCCTTGATCTTAGACTTCCCAGCCTCAGGAACCATGAGAAACAAATTTCTATTGTTTCTAAATTATCCAATGTGTGGTATTTTGTTATAGTGGCACAGACTAAGACACCAAGTAACCTGAGTACCCAGGAACTAATGTGCCCAGACTATCAGAGTCTGGCAAAAGCATCCTCCCTTGTCTGAAGATGGTCATTAATCCTCACAGTGTCTGCCTTGTGGAATAGAGCTAGATCAACTGATAAATATGAGAGGCAAAAAATTATCCCTGACTCCTCTTATTCTGCCAGATGAGAGCCCACAGCGTCTGGTGGTGAACAGCGATCTGACCAGGTCACCTGGCTCCTTGCTACCCAAAGTGTGGACTGAGAAACAGAAGCAAAAGACATTACCTGGGAGTATGTTAGAAGTGCAGAATCTCAGGCCCAGCTCAGACTTAGTGAAACAGAATCTGCATTTTAACAAAACTTTCTGGCGATTGATATGCACAGGGAATGTTAGTAGCACTGATCTGCCTGCAGGGTGGTTCTCGGCTCTGGCTGCACACTGGAACCACCTGGGGAGCTTTAGGGCTTACTGAGAGCAGGTGTTACTAATATCCCCCATAGCAGGATGAGAAAGAAAGTGACAAACAGAAAACATAGACCACTCATCTCAAGTCAGCACTGTATAAGAAAAAGCCCAACAAAGGGGCTTTAGCAATAGCAGGCTTTTTCAATTTGGGTTCTAGGAAAGAAGCCAGAGCTGAAGGACTACAGGGTAAAGTAGAATGGCAAGCCTGTGGATTCTTCTCTTGATTATTTCCCCCAGGGATAAGGGTATTTATGGCTGGCCAGGAATCTTGTCCCCTGTTCAGGCTAATTCTATTCTGTGAGTTTATCCAGAGTTTAAGAGCAATAATCAGGGGCCACAAACCCCCAAAGGTCTCAGAAAGCACAAGTAAGATGTTTTCACCATCCTTAATGAAGTCCTTTACTCATTCTGAATCCAAGGCAGGGAATTTTGCTTCATTCAAAATTCTACAGTATGAAGTCCCCATAATAATCAAATTAAATCTCTCACTATCACAACCCACAGTTGCTATTTTTGGAAATGCTGTGCTGTGAAAACACAATGATTGGGTTAAGTATCAGTGGCCTGCAAATGTGGGCCCAAATATTTGTCATAGACATATTCTGACAACTGCACTCCAACAATCTGTTTAGCACAGTGCTTTGGTTTCTTCAATAACAAAGTGCTGCTTGTGGGTCTGGCGAGTTCAAGGGGATCAAAGAATGGTGTCAGGTGCTAACGAAAGTTGCTATTTGGAAAACTTTAAATTAAAAAGGATGGTATATGTAGTTGTAAAAGAATCAACTGATGAGTTTGTTCAGAGAAAATTAGTTAGAATAATGTTAGCTGCTATCATAAACAAACCCCAAATGTATAGTGGTTCAAAAAAAATAGAAGTTTATTAGTCCATCACATAAAGTTTGAAATGGGTATTCTAGGCCAGCAGTCCCCAACCTTTTTGGCACAAGGGACTGGTTTCATGGAAGACAATTTTTCCACAGATTTGGGGCGGGGGTGGGGGTGGGCAGCTGGGAGCTCAGGTGGTGATGCCAGCGATGAGGAGCAGCTGTATGGATGAAGCTTCGCTTCCTCACTGGCCCACCACTCACCCACTGCTGTATGAGGCTCCCCCCAACTCCCCTGTCACCCCATTCCTAAATCTAAGTTTCCTGGAAGACAGTTTTTCCAGGGAAGGAGGCGTGGCAGTGGAGCTCTTCAGTACAGTCCCTAACAGGGCACAGACTGATACAGGTCCACAGCCTGGGGATCGGGGACTGCAATTCTAGGCAGAGATTCAGGGACTGGGGTTAAGGCTCACTGTACCTTGAAGCACTTCCATCTTAAACATGTGGCTTCCAAAATTGCGATGTGTCTTAGTTCAGGCTACTATAACAAAGTACCATAAACTGGTGGCTTATAAACAACAGAAATTCATTTCTCATAGTTCTAGAAGCTGGAAGTCAGAGATCAGGGTGCCAGTGTGGTTCTGGGGAGGATCCTCTTCCGGGTTGCTGGTGGCTGACTTCTCACTGTATCCTTGCATGGCAGAAAGACAGGGAGAGACCTCTCTGGGGTGCTTTTTATAAGGACACTGATCCCATTCATGAGGGCTCTACCCTCATGACCTAATCATCTTGCAGTGGCCCCACCCCCTATCCATGACATGGGGGATTAGGATTTCAAGATATGAATGGGGGGGCAGGAACACAGACATTCTGTCTATAACTACCACCTTTGTCTGCATCAAGTCCATGGATTGGGGAAAGGCTTGGTGGACCCCACATGGAAGGTTTTTATGGGTCATACCTGAAAGAGGCACAAATCACTCCTGATCACATTTTATTAGCTAGAACTCAATAAAATATAGCTAGAACTCCCACAAGGGAGCCTGGGAAATGTAGTCTAGCTGTGTACCCCGAGAGGAAATAGGTTTGGTAAATAATTTTGCCACAGTAGGTCAAGAACATCATTTTAAAACGGGATAGAATAGACCAAAATGCATTTGACCTAGAATATAGGAATATAGTTTTGTAAAAGCCTTGTTTCCATCATCTATATATTTGTATGATGCTTATGTGTAAAATGTATTTCTTACACTGGGTCATGGTCAGAAAGTTAAAGCCATTTCACCAAAGAAAGATCTCTATAGACAGTATTAGAAAAGACAGCCAAAGGAGAAAATAAGGGCGCAAACCCTGAGGGGATGTTTAAAATCATTGAAAAACTAGGCAAGTGTGAACATGCTTAAATATTTATAAGTAACAAAAACATCAACAAAGCAAACACAGCTATGTAGACTGGGCTGATCCTGAGAAACACTGGCAAGTGAATCAGGTTAGACTTAGGTGCCCACTAACTCTTCTGACAGCAGCCCACCCCCAGGCTCCAGGGACCTCACCTGTGCCCATGTATGCAAAGTAAGAGGGGATAATTGAGTAGTTTCTAGCAGAACTTGCATGAAAAACCATCATGAATCCAAAGAATGGGGCTGTTAAAGTTGGATAAAGGGCTGGTTTCCTTACATCTTACGCCAGAGACTCTGGTCTCAATATAACTTCCAATCATATTACATGAAGAGCCACTCTATTGATACTGCATGGGGATGTGGGGATGTGTATGAGCATGAGTGTGTGCGTGTGTATGTGTGTGCACATGTCTTTATGCTTTACAACATGCTCACCTGTGTGTTGAGACACAGGAATGGTAGAACAGTAAAAAGATCCAGAAGTGTCAAGAATTATTAGCATAAATGGAATGGATGGGGCCAGGTCAATCCATTTTGAAAGGATTTAATGTAAGAAACTATTTCAGTGGGCTTTTCTATGGAGAAGCAAGACATAATTTAGAAAAAAACACAGTAGAGATGACATTCTGAGCGTGAGGATCTGTGATAATCATAGAACATGCTTTAGAGTTGAAGTATAGCAACAGACCTATATTTGGGTTCCGAAGAGATAGTTTATTCTTCCCATTATACCGATTAGGAAACTGAGAGTCAGAGAGGTTACACCCAAAGTCTTACAGCACATAGGAAGAACTGGAACTCAAGGAAGTAGGCTCAGTAGTGGTAAAGGACAAGAATCTACCAAGCAGGTAGGTGAGGGGCAGAGCATACTGGGACAGCAGGAAATTCAGACTGTGCCAGAGAGCACCCTGAGGGAGGGTAATCCAAGTTCTTGGGCACAAAGGACAGAGACATCCATCCTTCTCAGGGTACCCTGGGCTGCTGTTTAACCAGGGAAAAAGATGAGGCAACAGTGAGATGCAAAGGTGGTGGGCATTCTGGAAAATGCCATCAGTTCCAAGGCAGGTGAATCGTTTGAGCTCAGGAGTCCAAGACCAGCCTGAGCAAGAGCAAGACCCCGTCTCTACTAAAAATAGAAAGAAAATTCGCTGGACAACTAAAAAATATATATATATATAGAAAAAATTAGCCAGGCATGGTAGCGCATGCCTGTAGGGAGGCTGAGGCAGAAGGATCGCTTGAGCCCAGGAGTTTGAGGTTGCTGTGAGCTAGGCTGACACCACAGCACTCTAGCCTGGGCAACAGAGTGAGACT
>CAUYRT010095597.1:0-33777 GCA_963574885.1 Lepilemur ruficaudatus
CAATCCATATTCGGAATTCTTCCTCTGTTAGTTTAATTGTATCATGTATGTTAGTGGTGATTGAGTACATTCTTTTGGAGGTGACCTCTCTCTCTGATCCTTCATGTTTCCTGTGATCTTTCGCTGGTTCTTTCTCATCTGGGTACTTTGTCTAGGATTGGAGATGCTGAAACTGGCTTATGAACCAAAATCAGGTAGGCTGCTTCTACCATCCCTCAGCCTCCAGCAGGGAAGAGGAGGCAAAACAGAGGAACCAGTCTGGCGACTGTGTTTCAGGATGATCAGCCTCCTTTCCAGTTCCACCCAGGAGAGGGGTCAGTTCCTTTGGCACAACATCTGCAGGCCAGAGTCACAGGACAGGGAGGTCTGCAGTGAATTCCCAGGTCACAACTGGTGAGTTAACCTCCCTCGCAACTCCGTCCTGCCCAGATGGGTTTCGCTCTCTTGGCCCAGAGCACAGACCCCTGGTGGGGTGGGAAACCACCCAAGGCTAGCCTGGCAAGTCAGGAGAGAATGTCACCACACTCCTCTATCAACCCCTTCAGATGCCAAACCCGAGCTGCGGGAATGGGAGGAGCAGTCACTGGGTTAGGGGATCAGAGGACTCTAACCTTCTGTTCCCCACCCCTTCAAATGCCAGACCTGCTAGTCTGGGCTAGGACAGGAAGGAGGACTGTGACCACCTCCAGAGCAATCCTTAGCATCCCCAGGCCACGGGAAGGTGACCCACCATCTACTTAGAGCCATCCCACCACCATCTTAGAGCCGATGTGGCAGACACCCACAGAGCAGGGGGAGGGGTAGGGAACGTGGGCAGCTTCCAATCCACGCTCTCAGCCCACAGCTACCCCAATACTCCAGTCCCAACTGTTCAGCTCCAGAGTAGCACGCTGGCCCTGTCTCTCCAGTGCCTGCCAAACCCTCAGCAAGTTCCCAGGGCAAAGTCACCTGCAAGGCATATGCTCCCAGTCCTAGTCTTAGAAGCCTCCTGACGTGAGAAGGCACTCTCTGCACTCACTCCTGCAGAAGCAGAAAGCGCCTGCTCGGCTAGGCTCCTCTTCCACTCTGGGCTGACTCAGAGGAGCACACTGGAGAGTTCAAAATGTTCCCTGCTCCAGTTTTTACTCTGCACAGCCCCTCTGCCTGCACCACCGCTTCCTGCCAAATTCAGCCACTTCCCTCCCTGTGTGGGTGTGGGGCATGGTGGGGGAAGGATTTTCTTCCCGAGAGTCAGAACACCTCACTGCAGCCACTGTGGCCAGCCCGGGGCGGGATCCGGGGTCCCCTCTGAGGCACGCGTCTGACTCTTTGGCCTCCGGGAGAAATTTTCTGAGTCACCTCTGTTTCCCGCTGGTGTCCAGTGTCCCACACTGTTTCTCTGTAGGTCCACAAAACTGGTCCTGTAGAAGTGGAGTTCACTCTCATACATTAGACTGTCTATTTCCCCTCCGACTCTGAGAGCAGAGAGCCAGGAGGCCACCCCAATCAGCCATTTTTTTGGACCCTCTTTGTGGTTTCTTGAGATTCCATATTATTTAGGGGTTTGCTGTTTCTAGTTTTGAAAAAAATGAAATTGAGAATTTTAAAGGAATTGCATTTAATCTGTAGATCACTTTGGACATCTTCACAACATTAAGTCTTCTTCCCTTGAACAAGAAAGTGTTCAAGAGTGTGTTGTTTATTTTCATATGTTTGTAAATTTTTCTGTGTTTCTTCTGTCATTTATTTGTAGTTTTATTCCATTTTGGTCAGAAATTAAAGTTTGTAAAATTTCAGTTTTCTAAAATTGGTTAAGACTTGTTTTGTGGCTGAACAGGTAGTTTTTTAGGAAGAATGTTTTATGAGCTATCAAGAAGATTGTATGTTTTACTATTATTCTGTAGAGTGTTCTCTATATATCTGTTAGGTCTAATTGCTCTATCCTGTTTTCAAATCTTCTTTTTTCTTATAAATAATTTGACTGGATTTAGTATTATTGAAAGTGGAATATCAAAGTATCCTATTATTTTGCTGTCCATTTCTTGCTTCAATTCTTGCTTCCATTCTGTTTTCTTTATATATTTGAGAAACTTAATGTGAGATAAAGATAGATATCATAGACACGCCTGTAATCCTAGCACTCTGGGAGGCTGAGGTGGGTGGATCACTCAAGGTCAGGAGTTCGATACCCGCCTGATCAAGAGCGAGACCCTGTCTCTACTAAAAAATAGAAAGAAATTAATTGGCCAACTAAAAATATATAGAAAAAATTAGCCGGGCATGGTGGCACATGCCTGTAATCCCAGCTACTTAGGAGGCTGAGGCAGGAGGATTGCTTGAGCCCAGGAGTTTGAGGTTGCTGTGAGCTAGGCTGACGCCATGGCATTCTAGCCTGGGCAACAGAGTGAGACTCTGTCTCAAAAAAAAAAGGTAGATATCATATATATGTATCATTTTCATAGGTTCTCAGTGAATGACCTCTTTTTATATTAAATGTCCTTGTTTGTCTCCTGTGACAGTTTTGACTTAAAGTATATTCTATAAACTATAACATTTTTCACTTCAAATAATGTGCCTAATATAATTTTGAACTCCACTGCTCTTATATGCTTAACATTTTCATGGTATATCTTGTTATATTCTGCCAGTTTTATTCCATTGTTTTCACTACATATGAAGTCAAATCTCTTTAGAGAGAATATAGTTGAATTTTTTAAATCCGTTTATTTAATTGTGTTTTCTGACTGGAAATACTAATACATAAATATTTATATAATTTTCTCAAAGGGAAGGACTTATAATTTCCCTAATATTAATTGTTTGATATAAATTTTGTCACTATTTTTTCTTTCTTTCCTCTCTTCTTGTTCTGCATTGCACGTTACTGATTTTTAGAGACATATTTTATTTCTTTGCCCGCCTTCCTTTGTGTATATCTATAAACATTTTTCTGATATACACTGTAAAAATTACCTAAAATCTTTTGAAGTTGCAACATGTTAAACTAGTAACTACTTAACTTTAGTTGCATACCAAAATTCTTAATCTTTACATCTGCCCTCAACTTTATGATATTGATGTCAATAACTATGTCTTTTTATATTGTATATCAATTAACATATGGTAATGATCATTTTTTAATTTTGTCTTTCAAATTTTATAACATAATTAAATATTTTTGCTCCATCATAATAATATTGCAGAATTTTGTTTTTGGTATGTGCATATCTTTCACAAATAGTTATGTAGTTGCCATGGAAAAAAGAGAAACCGGTCTTTGGAAAGGTCATAAAAAACCAGATGTATGGACACTCGATTCCCTTTCAAAAGAGAAACTATTGGCACTAGGAGATGGGATTTTACTACTAAAGCAATTACTCTGTATCAGGGGAGGAAAGGCTTTGGTGGAAAATTACAAACTTTCCTTCACCTTCCATGTGATTCTTGGTGTCATTCTCATCTCTGATGCTATGAGCTTTTAACAGTTACGAGTTCTCAAAAAGTCATGTTTGTAAGTATATTTTTAAAGTCATACATCTATGATGGAAGTAAGACCATGGTATTCTATTGTGTTTTCTTGATAATGTTCTTGGTATAGTTTTATATATTCAAATTGTGAAGTATATTCACCTGAGTGTGATACTTTGTCATTTTCATTTCTTTCAGAACTGTCTTCCCATTGCACCCAAGACCTATTGCCAGAGCAGGGCATAAAAGATTCATTCAGAAACCAATAATGAGACTATATGGAAGCTGCGGCCTTGAAAATGTACACTTAAGAGAAGACTGGGAGTGTGTGGGTGAGTGTAAGAGGCAGAAAGTATATTATGATGGTCTTACTCAATGTTTGTCAACTACCCATAGGAAAATCTTCAAATGTTATAAATGTATAAAAGTCTTTAGCAAATCTTCAAATCTAAATAGACAGAAGAAAAGACACACAGGATAAAGAAGGTTCAAACATAATGAATGTGGCAAAACTTTCGACCACAGCTCAAACGTTTCTGGACATAGGAAAATTCATACAGGAGAGAAACCCTACAAATGTGAAGAATGTGGAAAAGCCTTTAACTGGTACTCAAAATTTACTACACATAAGAGAACTGATAGTGGAGAGAAACCCTAAAAATGTGAACAATGTGGCAAAGCCTTTACCCAGTGCTCACACCTTAGGGTAGATAAAAAAATTCATACTGTAGAGAAATCCAACAAATGTGAAGAATATGGCAAAGCCTTTAACTGGTGCTCAAAACTTTACTACACATGAGACAATTCCTAGTGGAGAGAAACCTGACAAATGTGAAGAATGTGGCAAAGCTTTTACCTAGGGCACAGATCTCCCTCAAGCTGTTTTTTTGTTTGTTTGTTTTGTTTTTTTGCGACAGAGTCTCACTCTGTTGCCCAGACTAGAGTGCCATAGCATCAGCCTAGCTCACAGCAACCTCCAACTCCTGGGCTCAAGCAATCCTCCTGCCTCGGCCTCCCGAGTAGCTGGAACTACAGGCATGCGCCACCATGCCTGGTTAATTTTTTTCTATTTTTAGTAGAAATGGGGTCTCACTTTTGCTCAGGCTGGTCTCAAACTCTTGACCTCGAGCAATCCTCCCACCTCAGCCTCCCAGTGTGCTAGATTAGCACATTAGGATGATGAACTAGAGTGAATTTTGAAATATTTTTAGATTACACATAAACTTAATTTGTTTTATCAAATTAAAAATTGTTTTTAATGTGTCAAACTTGTTGTAGATTGAATGAAGTGTTACTTTGCCACTAACATTAACCTATCCGATGTTACTCAAAGTTGGAGGTAATGGATTGTTAAAATGTATGATTGGGTTACACACTAAAATGACATCATTTGTGATCCTTTTTCTCGGTGGCTTTAAATTCCTAATACTTTGAAGAATAATGTTCCCAAAGGTTTTGTTTTTTATTATTTTTGCAATTACATTGTTACTGTAATGCTTATAATAAAGATTGTCCACTTAATTAAAAACCATACATTTCTGAATACTGAATGACTACTTCTTACATTTTATCCTACATTTTTCTTTCAACATGCAACCTCTCTGGCCAGTGAAACACAAATAAACACATTTTTTATTTATATGGAATAAAATATACAAATACATCACGGTTTAGATGAACTTTACTTGTAGTAGTGCTATAGAGTAAGTAATTATGTTTGTGTGAATGTGGACGTATACCTATTTTGAAATGAAAAGAAATATTGGAAAAAATAAGTAATTTCAAAAGTGTTGAGAATTTACTAGCAAACTGGAAACTTCAAAGACTCTGAAAGCAAATTTTTTTTGCTTTACATTGAATTAATTTGTTTAAAATCCTAAAGCTTCTGGTTCACAACCTGCCCATGCCAATCCTCTGTTCTTAGGTACTTATTACTCTTGCTAGGCCTAATATATAATTTATTATTTCAAAGTTCAGTAAGTATTCTTTATATGACATGCTCTTCAATTATAAGAATGATTTTTATAAAATTTAGTGGTGCTCATAAAATAATCTGAAGGTGTAATTCCACAGTGTATTGATTTCATTTTATTTACTTAGTACATTCTATATTTTCCTTCTAATTTGGGGAGTGTATTGCAAGCACTTTTTGGTTACTGTTTCTTTTACTTTGGTCATTGACCTAATATTGATTTAATGACTATCAGGCTAATTTGTTCAGGTAAACACTGAGAAGGATTAATAAATTAGGGTGGTGTTTTGATATTTAAATAGAAAGAACAAATACAGGACAGTGTTATGTAATAGATGCTTTATATTTAGCAAGAAATATTTCTGCAGGAGTGAGTTTGTGGCTCCAGGTAAGAGATTGAAAATGTCCAGGGTGAAAAAAAAAATTGTCACTGATTTTGCATGTGGAAAGTGGAGACCGGCAGAACAACCAACTCTTGGAATTTGTAAGTGGAAACTCCGCTTCTTTCATTTCACAATTATCTCCAGTTTTCTGCTATATTTTTATATTCATTGCCTTCTACAAATGTATGTAAGCCATTGTTTTTTGTGCCTGTGCTTGGGCTACAACATTCTCACTGCTTTACTCACCCCCTGCCAGTTCGCACAATACTTTAAAACTTCTGATGAGAAGTGTAGAATTTTTTAATTTGGTGAAAAAAATTTTAACTAGAGAGTTTGAGGCCATTTATAGGTTATTATATATGCATCATTCTGATTACTTAAGATTAGAGAGATTCAGTGTCCTAAGCTTAAAGTAAGAGCCTTAAAGTACAAAGAAGGATAAACAATTCTGAATGCCAGAGGATTAAACCAAGAACTCAGTATTGTTTGCTTTGTAAAAGCAAAATGTTATTAGACCCTAACATATAATGTCATAAATATGAAAATAATTAAAATAAATAAAGCATTAATAAGTGTGTGATGCATATGGTAAGCACTATATTAAGAAACATCAGAATTTGGCAATCTCTTAATAGAAAGTTTAGGTAAATGAAGAAGTTTGAATTTAATTTTCTATGAATTACTTATAGTACAACATACGCATCCATCTAGAATCTACTTATGAGTCTGTATTTTCAGTGTTAGAATATAATAGAATGATTTCTGTGGATTTAAAATTTGGAATAATCTTTCTTTACCTGATATTTCAATCTTAGAGAATTTATTTTATATGACTTTATTTCACTTGGTGCAGTGTACAGTACACTGTTTTCATTTTTAGTCCCTAACTTTTTTTTTTTTATTGGGGGAAAACTACAAAGCATTTAGAGAACAATGTTTACAGTCACAATTTGTAGTGAGCTGATTTCCCAAAATATATTACCACTCAAGTTGACTTATCTTGTTACATTCAAAAATCTACTCTGTCAAGTAGAGTACATACATAGTGCTCCAACTGTATCTACATACAACCAACACTCCATTTTAAGTGTACAATTAAATGATTTTCAGTGAATTTACCCTCTCTCTTTTTTAAATTTTTGTTTTCAAAGACTTACCTTCCTCAACCAGCCATTTGCCCTGACTCTGTGTATAAGTTGATGCTCAGCTGCTGGAGAAGAGATACCAAGCACCGCCCCTCGTTCCAAGAAATCCACCTTCTGCTCCTTCAACAAGGGGACGAGTGATGCCACCCATGCCTGGCAACATTCTGACAGCCCAGGTCCTCCTCACAAGACCTACCACTCACCCATGCCTAAGCCACTCCATCTGGACGTATATGAACCTGAGAGAGCGGCTCGTTTGCTTTGCTCTCTCTCTGTTCCTCACCTCCTCCCACTGCACTCCCCCACTCCCTACCCCTAACTCATATATACTTTTTTTTTTACATTAAAGAACTAAAAAAGAAAAAAACAAAGCCTAGGGCAGATAAAATCTAGTAAAATAAATCTTATTTGCTATACCAAAGTGTTAGATAACAAAGGCTAGAAAATTCAGATAATTTATAAAGGTTAAATATGCTTGTGTTTATAAATGTGCAGATTCTAGAATATTTTTTCCATGTCACCTTTAAAAAAAAATCTTCAGAAAGAAGAACTTGAAGAATACTGATGTCTTCAGAAACATGACATTAGGCATAGGGAAAACACCTGATAGATGTGGAGAATCTGAGGACTCAGCATTAAGCAACCAATCACAAATAGTTTTCTAATTTGGCTTCTGGACATGTCCCACTTTCTGTATTTGCCTATCCTGTAAAAGTGGATGACACATTCTTGGAAACCTCCAGTTTCTTGGAATGGGTGTTTTGGTCATTCGTGGACAGGTGTCAGGGTTGAAGTTCATATATAAAACAATAGGGGATGCGGATAGGAAAGAATGCCTGTTGCAGGGCTGTGTGAAGGGGAATTGTCATAGTATAAAAAGGACCTCACGCATGGACGGATTCTTGAGTAGATAATGGACATAGGAAGGCAGGTCTGTGGAGATGGAGGACAAGTAACAGGTGCGCTATCCATTATTCACTGGTGATTTCTGCAGAGGGCTCTCTTCTTCGTTTTGTTCAGACATTTTTGTGTTTCATGTGTGTTTTAGTGAGAACCTGACTTTTTTGAATCAGTAAAAACTAGTGTTGTAATGTCTTGATAGGAAGCCCTTTGGTTTCATCTTGTGTAAATCTTCCAGCTCTTTTAATGGATGAAGCCTCTGTGGGACCTTTGGGCTGGAGGCTGAATTTCTCAGGCATAAATTTCCTAAAGGCCATGTATGACAGGGAATAATAGATCTGTTCTAAGTGTCCCCAAAGGGCTGACCTAGGACTAGTTAGGAGAAGTTATAGAGAGACTGATTTCCACTCGTTATTAGGGAAAACATCCAAGAATAAATGGGCTGCCTCCAGAGATGTCACTGAAGAAGTTCAGATGTAGGCTGAAGAACTATGCAAGAAAGATGTGGATTTTCAAACTCAAGGTAGATAGTCATACAAGACAATATTTAATGTGCCGGAGAGTCCTTGATTTCAGAACAGCACAGAATGTGTGTCCATTGCTGCTGTGTAGTACATACGCTCTTGCCTCTGAGAGGGTGTGGCCAGCAGAGAAGAAAGCATGAGGCTCTGGTTTCAGAATTCATGGAAATGAATACAGTGTCAAGGAGGAATCCCCTCAGCACGGATTCTGGGCTTTCACACTCCACAAATCCTCAGATTCAGTGGGAGGCTGGAAATGGAACCCTTAATTCTCATTGAGGAGAAAAAAAAAAGATTATAGAATAAGATTCCCAAGCTGAGAAGAAACAGTTTTGACCCCTTGAGTCTGTCTTTGTTGCCCTCACCAGGCCACCTTCTCATTTTCTCAGGAACACATTTCCCCTGTTCAGCCTTCAGCATTGTTCCAGGCCAGAGCAGAAGCATAAATCCCACGTTCCAAAGATCCATTTTGCAGGTCTTCTTCTGACCCTAGCAAATGCCCTTTCGCCATAGTTGTCCTATGACTGTAGGCGTTAGTCTCTCCTAGGACTCACTTTGAAGAGATCATTGGTTTGAGAGCTTTGATCATCTTTCTGCCGCAAGCCAAGTGTGTCCTCCTGAGTAAATCACTTTGTCTGTCTGCATTTTGTTTCCTTATCTATAAAATGAGGAAATTGGATTAGATGGTCTTGAAGTTCCTTCTGGTTCTTCAAGGTATGTCCAGTACTTGCTGGATAACTGGATCTATAACTGATGTGGACTCAGTAATTTGGTCATCCCCTACTATGAAAATTGTAGAAATTACAATTTTCGGAGTCGGAGTTACTATAATCACTGTAATGGCAGTAACAGTAACACCTGCCATTTGTACAGTGGTTTGGTTTACCAGGCTCCACATACGTTATCATATTTGAAATGTGCAGGGCAAGACATGTTCTCTTATACCTTGGGAACTGCCACACTCTGCTTTCAATATAAGTGTTAACTTCATTAGAGTTAAAGGGACTTGAAATCAGGACTTACTTTCCTTTATCCACATGCCTTTGGTAGGGCTACATCCAGACCATGTCATGACTTTTTACATAGCAAGAGAAAATAATATCAGTTTGCCTTCCTTTGCCTAACATCTCTCTACTTATTTCTTCTTATGACTCTGCCCGAATTACTGGGTATTCTATGATCCCATTTTTTTAAAAAAATCATGTTTAAAATGAACTTACTATGTCTAGATTTTCCTGGCTTTGAATAATAGAAGTAATCTGTTTCAGGTGGCTTCCAAATATGTATTATCATATAATACATGTATGTATTCTTTTCTGAGATGGGGAAATCTTCATCTTTTGGCACTGACACCTTTTTATTACAGGCACAGCTTTAACTCATAGCTTAATCAAGTCTGCAGAGATTAGTAGCACAAATCTAAGTGATCCACAGAGTACATGGCAAAGGCTTAGTATATAGAATTTAAAAGTAGCTTGAATCTAAATTAGAAGAATGAGACTAGGACATATTTGGAAAAGCAGACAGAAAAAAATGATGAGAAGCTGTGGGGCCTCATTACCTTTGCAGTAAGTTGTCCTCTTCATGAAATATGTGAAGTATTTTATGTCCAGATTGTGTTGTGGGATTGTCAGATCTAAATTTATACTCTTGCTAGTTAATGCGCTGATAGCTAGTTCCAAATCTTGATGTGCTGTCCAGACAAATATGTGATTAGAAAAGATCTGGAGTGGAAAGAGGTGCCCAAGGAGAAAATGTGGTTTTAATGCTGTGGAAAGGTCACTTGCGGGTGTAAAGGACTGTGTAACAAGGAGGGTTGTAAGCAAGTGGGGTTAAGAAAAAGGAAACACGAATGTGCATATGACTGAATAGGGAGGCAGGTGAGGGCTGGAAAGGAGGCTCCATGAAAAGAGGCAGTGGGGAGTGCACAGGGAAGACTCGGGGGGCTCAGGGCAAGCAGGAAATGGGGGTAGCTGGCGCTGCTGGGAATCCATTCTGAAGCACAAAAGCAGATCTCTCAGAAGAGAGGTGCAAGAGAGGGTAGAAAAAGTAAGTGTCTTGAAGTAAAAGATAAAGGTGGATGGAGAAAGATGAAATTCTGCACAATAGAGTTTAGCAAAATATTTATTTAAAAATGAACAGTCAGGTGCAGTGTATGAAATGGAAGGGAGTTTTTCAGAGTTTTAAGAAAGGGGAAGTCCCTCATGGAAAAGACACAAACAACCATCAGGGAATGACCATTTCACTTCAGAGGAAGTGGATGAGGAAAGCATTTTGAGCATCTGTGTTCTCTAGACCACTTCAAGTGCTGATAAGAAGAAATCAACTCTTTGCCTGAACTGGACTTGGTTTTATAAGTGCTGCTTTGGAAATGAAGACCTAGGGATGGGGAATTTATGGTAGTTCATGCATCTCCGTGTTCCCTTCTCTTGCCTCTGTCAATGAAATCATTTCAATAATGCCTATCATTGCAGTGCCCAGAATGGCTACAAAAATTGAAATGATATGCATAAATTAAATAAGATTAAATCTTGTCTGATATCTACACAAAGAGGTATGTGCCATGCCGGAAACATGTGTTTTTCTAGTCCCATCCAGGCTTCCCACAAGAAAGCCATGATGTGCGGCTAAGCCATGTGTTTTGAGTAAAGGAGAACAGAGGAAGGGAAGTGTTTGAAAGAGGGAAATTGACGAGGCTGTTCCAAGGAAATATACTAAAACAAGACAGCATCTGTTTTGCCCAAAACTACAAAAAATACTAAGAAAATTATGGTATATGGCTATTAAGTCTTTGATCGTAAGTCAAATTTATAGACTCGAAATTTTCCATCTTAGTCTTTTCAGTAAGACTTCTATCCTCTGGCAGTGCATGTGGTAAGTCCCTAATGTTCTTGCATCTCCAAGAAGATGCAGATCCTAATTTTTGTTGGGAAATCCTTCTGAATTGAGATTTAACATTTTTGTAGAAACAGATGAATCTTTTTTGCCTGGTAAAGTTTTGGAGTGCTGAATTGAGAGGGAAAGAAACTGGGATGGTTAATGGTGATTTGGTTTCTGGCATTTCGAGTTCTCTGTCACAATTAGCTGCATTGCTTGGTAGCAAAGGAGTGGTGGGTAATTGTTTAGTTGGTGTATCCTTTTAAAAAACTTGTTATTTTGAAAAATTTAAGACTCACAAGAAGTTGCAAAAATAGTAGAGTGGCTTCCCTAGACCTAGCTTTCCCCATTGATAATATTTTACATTGTCTATTTTTAACCGCAGTCTATTTTCAGAACCAGAAAATTGACACTGGTATAAAACTATTTAACTAAACTACAGACTTTATTTGGATTTCACTAGTTTTTCCACATGTACTGGTTTAGTTGCTGGATACTTTTAATTCTTGCTGATTTGTAATCTGGCCTTGTTTGGATACAGAAGGAAAGACACCATCTGGATATAATTCTACAAATTTCAAGAGAATATAGCAAGTTAATGTCTTCCTTTATCAATGAGCAATATCCTGCCTACACTGCTTCTAAATTTTCTGATTAGTTTGGTTGTTTGGCACCTGAAACAATCCAAGAAAAATGTAAAAGGATTGGGCAACACAAATGACATTAAGGCCTGTCCATAGCTTGTTGGTTAGAGAAGCAGGTATAGAAGGATATGTTAGATGGTTTCCGCAGTTTCTATGAGTAGCATTTGCAGTGGACTTTACAGTAACTAGTATTTTGGTCAAGAGTTAGGTGGTACTTAGCTAATGGCTCCAGGGACTGCTTGTGGAAGGAATATAATACAGTGGTATAAGACTCTAGTGTGTGATAAAATACTATTTTCAGAGTGGTAGGGAAGTTTTCTTTGCCTAAATATTCTATTCTTGAATATCTATTCTTTAGTTTGTGACCAAACTAAATGCAAACATAGAAACAGCCTGGGGAGAAGGTGAACGTCCAGTTTTGTGGATTACAGCTTTGGGTTTTGTGATGACATTTTTAAGTGCCCCGTTAATGGTCACAAAATTATAACAGTATGTGTCTTGTAAAGTCCCTAGGACATTGTGAGCACTAGATTAACATTTTTCAAATGTTGTTTTTAGAATGAATAAAAGTTGGAAACAGAAACTTGTCATCCTGCATAACTAGGGTGAATTTAGGGAGAATTGCTTGGCTGTAATGTAGAGTGTTTATTTTCAAATGAGGAAAGAGAAAAAAGTGCCCAGACTTGTACCTGGTGAAGTGCATCCTCCATTTGTATACCTTCTGACAGTGAAATCAATCTATGGAAATGCTTCATTCTTTGAGGTATTAAGGCGGCAATGAAAGGTAATTCTCTACACAGCACTGGATCAAAGGCAGAGACCGGACACAAACACAGGACATTTGAAACAAGCTATCTAGTTTCTCCTGCCGGCAACTTGTCAACAACCTCATGTGCCTGTGTAGGAGAATGCGGAGTGCCACGCTAGCCTATACTCATCCACAATCACAATTGTGTGTCCAGGAAGGATTTGGAGAGACTCAAGGGAAAGCACCATGGAGTAAGGTGGTCACTTTCAGTGAAAAACTGTTTTCTTGAAAAGAGGCTTGGAAACAATTGAAAGTTGGGAGGATTCCTGCAAACACACCAAGAATCTGTAATCTAGCCTATCCATGTTAATGTCCTTTATTATTCATGATATCCTACTTCTTCTACCCTGTTGTCTGGTAACTTTTCCTGAGGACTGAGTTTCTGCAGCAATGTGGTGCACTCTTCTTATGACGCGGAAACATCTGGGCCTATTCTGCAGGCTTTGGAAGATGATGTGTCTGGTCAAGGGATAAATAGCCAACGGATTTAATTTCTGCTTAAAACTATCATAGTCATTCCAAAATAAAATACATAAAAATTCTCTGTATTAAAAAGGAAACATGATACCAATTGTATATTTCCTTTTCTTTATTTATTCTCTGTAAGTCTGTCAGATGATAGATTGTAAATAACAATGATTAAAGAGTCATGCTACTGATGGATCCTCCTTTCTGTGTAAACAGCACAGGTTCTGGGCTCTGTTACCTTTCTCTTTACATCCTTACATTATTTCCGGAGAAGTGGCGGGCGTGGGGACAGAGCTGGGTGCATGTGATGTGGACACCTGCTTGCTGGGGCCACCCAACAGAGGGTCACTAACAGAGTCCTCTAACACATTAGCTGACCACTGAAAGGAAAGCATGTTGGTCTCTGACATATCCAAACACACTAGAGACTGGGATTTTATGTCCTCACATTAATTACTTCAGTTCTGAGAAATCCAGTCTAGAATTAAGTGGCGATATTTTATTATTATTGTTACAGAGTTCTGTTGTTTGAGACACAGAAATCCCTTCTAAATCCACAGATGAGCAGACTGCCCATGCATGCACAAAGCACCAAAAACTATGAACAACCCAAATGCAGACTCAGTCTTCATAACAGAGATTTTAATGAAACCACCCAAAACAACACATTTCTTATTCTGGTCCCTGAGAATAAGCTGTACTTTTAGTTTTCTGAGAATATTTCTCAGAATATTTCTGAGTTCTCCAAGCACATTTTTTTTCAGCAATGATCACGGTAGATAAGGGACTAGGTATACATTATCAGAGGATAACCAGAGGACCTATGAGTGCATACTCTGACCCCACATTCTGGTTTGACTTCAGGACTAGGAGCCAGGGATTCAAGCAGCTGTGTGGTGGGAGTGGGGGGAGGGAGAAGAAGAAGAAAAAAGGAAATAAGGATGGCAGAGACATTCAAAGAGGTACCATTTTATTGTCAGTATCTATTCCCAAGGTTTAAAGGTAGATATAAGTGATATATGTGTGCATATGTGATATGGCATAGACATGCTATGCATGTATCTGAATATATAAGCCGTTACTGAGGACAGATTATGTCTCCTCTTATGTTTTAACTAACAACTTGAAGGACTTTGTGTTTTGTTAAGTGTTGAGGACTTGCAAACTGATTTATCTGCATTTATAATTTTATGTTCATTTCATATTTGAAAAAGAAATATATACACTTATATCTTCTGGTCTTTTAAGTCCTGCAAAACACTAATTTCTTAGGTATGGGCAGCACATGACCTCTTGCCATGTAATGAATTGTGTAAAATCCCACTTTTGAAGTCGTTTTGACCTAGCTGGATGTATAAGGCTTTGAAGGAAATAGGGATGAAAGATACATCTAAGAGAAGCTATTTGGCTCAGTTCTTTTCCCTCTATTTACAAACTAGAGGCAAGTTAGTTCTGGAGAGGTTTATAAGGACTGTAAACAGAGCTTTGTTATGGGGGTGAAAGATACCTTTACACATCCTTATCTACCTAATGACCGGTTCGGTTCAGTTACCACAAAAGGAACCAGAGCTCCGTTTAAGGGCTTAGGGTAGAGGCAAATTTATCATATGAAGTAGTAAATAGATATTCAAACTGGTAGTTACTGTATTTACTATTCCAATTACGGGGCGAGGTTTGTGAGGGATGGATGGGATCATTGCTTGTTTGGTTTCCAGGAAAACAGAATGATCCCATGAACAACATAAACTTAAGATGAATAGTTTGGCATGATAAAAACCATACCTATCCATTCACTTAGCAATAAAAATATATTACAACTGTTATTGAGCTGTGTCCTACATGTGATAAAATATTTTGAAAATACAAAATTAAATGATATCTGTTGTGAACACAGTTGTCTTCTCCTGGTGTCTCTGGCACCTCTAGCAATTCAGCCCATCGTTTGAAGGTCACAACACCTCGAAAGCAGTAACTTTAGTTGAAAAAAATAAAGAAGAGACTGAAGTTTCCTCTCCTGACTTGGATTGAAACCATGGTAAAAGGAGAGACTGTTGGTCTGGCTCTGAAGTCTTCTGGCCTTTGCTTATTTTGGTCTGTCCTACCCTGGTGGTCATCCCAAGATTGTGGTGATGCTGACGAACCTCTAAAGTCTACTAGGCCCTCCGCCTTCTTTGTAGGAATGACTTTTCTATGGAGTAGCCGTGTAACTCTGTCTCCCCTCTCTCACTCCTTTTACACATCACCTCTGAGTTCTAGGACATTTTAAAAGAAACCTTTGGGTCTAGACTCTCAAGATTGGGGTAATTGTATTCCAAGGTTTTCAGAAAATATTGTTAAATCGTGGTCTTAAACAGTTAAAAATGGGGTAAGGATAGGAGGTGAATTCCACCTCCATGATAAAGAAATTTTATTTAGGAATGTAATGTTCAAATAATCAGATTTGTTCTTTCAATCTAAGTTTTCTTGGTATAAGATAAATGATTACTAAACTAGTTGGTATCATTAGTCACAACCTCTAAAATCAAAAGCCAACATAGATTATCTCAGTCTTTTGGGGATCACTGCTATTTATAAATAATTAAAACCTTGAAAGAGGTCATGGAATAAAGTATGTTCAGTAGAGTTTGATATATGATGTACAGTTTTACTCAGTGTGAGCTGGGACTGGTGATGGTCCTGTCACTGACCTGTAAATACAGAAACCTAGAGTAAGCATTAGAAACTTATATAGCATTTTGGCAGAGTACTTTTTATATGTGTTGAATTTAATAAAGAAAAATTGTGGCTTGCATTTTGTATGCCTTTTGCTTTTAATTTGTCTGGTTTATTGACTGATTGATTGTATTTTCCAAAAGTACCCATCTGGGATGGCTTGCAAACACAAAACAGCTCCTTTACCACATGGAGTTTGAGAGGCACTGCTGTGGATTGCAGCACATTCTGGGCATAGCAGAGTATGAAGTTCTGAGATTGTATGATTCCACGCCATATTCCAAGTTTTGAAGGCGGGTAATTCACGCATGATTCTACATAATATTTTTAATAAAATCAATATTCATTTTCCCAAAGCGGATTCTTTAGAGAGAGAGGAGGTCTGGGGCTAGAAGCTGGCCGTAAAGTGGCATCCTGCCGGGATCTGGAGCACATAATAATCGCCAAACTTTAGCTCCTGCACCCAAACCTTTCCTCTAACAGGAGAAGCGGTGAAAACAGCCCGAGGCCTTCCTGCTATTCAGGTGAAAACCTGAGGCAAGAGGACCCACATGCAGCGCGTGCCATGGTGGCGGCCCGCAGCGCTTTGCTGCGGGCTTGTGCCCTCCGGGTCCCGACGGCAGATGACAGCTGTGCGCGGGGGGCGGGGAGAGCCTGCATTGGCTGCGTCACGCGACTCCGCCCCTCGGCCTATCTCACCCCACCCCGGCCCCGGCGCCGCGGGCCGACGGCGCACTGCGATTGGAGGCCCCGGCGCGGAGCCGACGACGCAAAAGGAGGGCGCGCCTGGCCGCGCTCCGATTGGTGGCGGTGCGCGTGGGCTCGCCGGACAGCCTGCGCTTAGGGCTTTCGAGCGCTGTGGTGGGCTCTTGCCTGACTGCCTGGCCTGGTTCGCGAAGATGCGGAAGGTGGTTTTGATCACCGGGGCGAGCAGGTGAGGCCTATTTGGGCTGGCAGAGGCGGCGGAGGAGCAGGGGTCTGCGGCCGCCGGGAACCGACCCTGGGAGCGCCCGCCGCTGACCGCGCCCAGACTGCCCTGCTGTTCTCTGGGTCCCCCATGCAGGAGGTGTGGGGCATGCTGGCCCTTAGGTGCCCGGGAACCGGTGCTTTGAATTAAACATGACAGTGGAGAGGAAAGCTAGAGCGCCAGTAAGTGATGAGCGTCTCAGTGATGGTCCTGTGGTTATCTAGGGAAAGGGGCTTCCCTCGCGGACCCCCGTCCTCTTCCCCATCTTTGACCGACTCTTCAGTGTTTACAGTCCAGCGGTTTGCTCCTGACCGCGTGGCCACGTCTTACATGCTAGTGTTTTGTCTGTGCAAGACCTTTGCCCTCAGCCAAATTTGAACATCCATGAGCATTAGGACGATGGGCAAAAAACCATCTCATTCCATCTAGCTCAGTGCTAGAGAGCTAGCATATACTTTTCAGAAACCCAGAGAGAATTAACTTTTCTTGTTAAGGCGTGGTTGGGGTGCAGAATAACCAGCTCATAAATATTCCGGAGTTGCTCATTTGGTCATTCAGCCTCTTCTGTTGCCTATTTAACTTCTCGTTTGCATTTCCATAAAGAATGTGTGGAGGATGAAACCAACCAAACCATTCTTCTGTTAGTTGCACTTAGCATTTTTGAGAGATTAAAACAGAGGGTATGTTAAACGTCACTTAAAATTGGTCCTCTTTCAGTTACTTAACCATGTCCATATGAATTAAGCCAGTTTGGTAGGTGTCTGCTATTAATTGGCAGTTTTTTAGTGTGTCCTCTCTTATGTGACTTTCACAGCCAATGGGTGGCTTTTGATGTGGAAGATCTTAAATAAGTTAGAATTGATTTCGTGTGTTTCTTTTACATATGATATGTGCCATTGTATATTTATATTAAAGGCCTACTATTATCGAGGGAGGATGAATAAACAAATGGTGTTGATGTTTTATTGGCAGGCCTAACAGATTACTGATGGTTCCAGGCTCTTTTGGGGGTTCTGACTGTATTTGCCTGGAATTGGCTTAAGTCTTGGAAGAGAATTTATCACCCAAGTTTTCACTGCTTTCTACCACGCTGGTCTGACTGCTGTCCCTGTCTCCTGTGCAGTTTCACAGTGCTCTTTCTGAAGTAGCTTATTTGTCTTTGAATGGTGTACTCATCCCTGCTGCCCTTTCTTAGTCCTCATCTAATATTTATTCTGTTCCTCCCTTCTACTTAATCATGCTGAGTTCCTTCTTTCTTTTGGTTATTCAATCATAGTAGTTGAGAGGGATTTGTACCTCCTGCCGTATTACCAGTGACTCTTCCTAAAAGATTCATCTGTTCCCTTATCAGAGATTTCTGATGCTCTTTATAGAGGTCATGGTAGAGACTTTGCCGTTGAGGAACCTAGAATAAATAAAACATGCACAATAGAAACAGCTAATGAGATGCTCTTTTCAACCCTTGCTGATGGTGTATTAAATCACTTCATGAGTGGCATAAAAAGTACAAAATGAAGACCACTGGCAGTATAAACTCTGTATTAATAGAAAAGCCAAAGGACAACTCTCATTTTCAGTCCAGTTATTGTGTCATGGAACTTTTTCAGAATGAGACAAATACAAACTGGACAACATCCTGAGCAAGTGACTGTTACAGTGGAGGATTCCTTCCTTCTTTAAGTAATTTTTGAGTCTTTTCTCTCTGCCTGGGCTCCTCATTGGAGCTCAGGTTGACACAATCAGTTTTCTGAACCGGAGAGAAATGCCTCTACCAGGAGCCATCCCAAATAACGCAGATCCTGTGTCTGAATTGTCCTCCCAGTGGCGTTGGCCTGGCCCTCTGCAAGCGGCTGCTGATGGAAGATGATGAGCTTCACCTGTGTTTGGCATGCAGGAACATGAGCAAAGCAGAAGCTGTCCGTGCCACTCTGCTGGCCTCTCATCCCACCACCGAGGTCACCATTGTGCAGGTGGATGTTAGCAACCTGCTGTCAGTGTTCCGAGCCTGCAACGAACTTAAGCAAAGGTATGTTTCTTGCTGACAGATTTTTCTCTGGTATGATTGTGCTGCATAACATTTAATAAAAATGAAAACCTAAAAAGAAACAGGTGCAGTGTAAGAAGAAGTTATGCTAAGGACATCTCTAGAGTGACCCATTATGTCTCAGTACTACGTTTTCATTCTCAATCATGATCACAATTAGTTCATAAACACGAATTTATGAGTACACCCTGACATGTTGTTAATTGTACTGCCTTATATTAAAGTAACTCCTTTGATACTTGAATTCATCTTTTACATCTTTCCTCCACACAAAGAATTCATTAAGTAGGTGGGACAGGTACTGGTATTTAACAAGTGAAGAAACTAAGACACAGAAATAAGAGTACTGTGTTGAAGAAGGTCCTCTGAACTTACATTCGTTGTGTTAGTCCCAGAACCCAAGTCTCCTCCCTGCTTCCTAAAGGGTAATTTTCCCCAGGCCAGTAAAGATTTTTTCATACCTGCACAATAATTGTCATGTAATAGGCATTTGATAAACATTTGGTGCATGAAGGAATAGGGTGCCTGGTTGTATAACTCCCCCGAAAGTGAGCATAAAATTGCATATAGGTGCACAATACATTTTTCTGGGGAAAGAAGGCATGCTTTTTTTTAAAAAAAAATTCTAAGAAGAATTTATGATCAAAAAAGTTCAAGAACCCTGTACTAGTCCATGCTGCCCTAGGGCTATCTGGAATAATTAATTTTCAAATATTTTTATATTTGGAGCCCCTATGATGAAACAAGAAACTACTTTATTTCCTTGAACAATAAAATGAAGTATATTAGAAGCAAAGAGGCCTTCTTGATACATTTGCTGATGAAAAATACTTTGCATTTTATTTATATGAATTGAAAGTCATTTGCATTTCCCTATTCTGAATGCATAAGTTACAAAAGCAAATGCTGGTTTTCTTCACTTTGGCCCTTCTCATTGTGGCCTCAGCCTTTTGCAAATGTGGTTTCTCTCTCCTCTACTGCTGAGCTCTTAGACTTTTCTGCCACATTATTTTTCTAAAAAAACCCGAGATTTTCTAGGTTTCATTTGCAAAGAAATTGTGATATGTTCTACGTCCCTTACGCCTCTATAACTTAAAGGTCTCCAAGGCCATGAAACATAAATGTCCTTGTAGAGTTAAAAACCATAAAGTCAGAAGAGAAGTACAGGTTTCAAATCATGTTTACATTCTTTCCCCAAGCTTTCTTAGCTAGCTTCCTTCTTACCTGTTTTGTAGAAATTTAGTTATATTTTCTTATTTGGCAGAAAAGATCCTTTATTCCCAGTTAATAATAGCCCATTCTAATACGGTTGACTTTTGAGACTTAAAGTTTTGACATTTATAGCTCTGACTATTCTCAGTTGCTTCCACAGTTTCAAGATATGTAGTACTTTATCACAAATTTGGTTATTTAGTAGTATTTAGAAAGATATTTAGTAATTTAGCACAAATCCAAGGCAGTGAGGCTGTGGGGCAGAAGGGAGCACTTCAGATAATAAATGCATTGTCCCAGCTGCTGTCCTCAGCGTTCGGTGCAGTTTTGATGTGTTTATTTACTTCACAAAACAGCTTTCTTTGAGATGGGTGGTATTATCCAAATTTAGGAAATGACAGTTGTGATGATATTCACAAATTTGGGAATATGTGAAGGTGTCCAGGTAGATCCCTTGGGCTCTACTGCAGTGGCCCAAGTGGATCTCTTCGATTCTAGATTTCAAGTGAATTAGAGCTAAAGAGAGCTTGAGAAGGATTCTTCCAATGGCTAAAGCAGCAGCATCGCCCCTGACTCCTGGTCTTTTCATCTGTAATACTCTGTTCTATGTACAGATAAAAACCAATAAGAAATAGTAAAACTAATAAGAAATAGTGATTCTTTTTTATCTATAATAGAGCAATTGTGTAAATCGTTTCATCTTTGGGAGTAGTATGTCATTTTACTGAAGCCAGAGCTTAATTTGGTGTCTGCTAAATGTTTCCTCTCCATTCCTAGCCAAATATGCTAATACTTTTGATGAAAGTCTGCAAATTAGATAATGGAACAAGCAACAATAGATGGACCCGCACTGTCTTTGTGGCACTTAAATGATTAACTGATGGTAACAATATCAACATCTTAAACAGTCAATTTACTAATTAGAGAGAGTCATTTGGCAGTTAATTATTTATAGGATGATCAAGAAGTGTTTGTGTGTGATCTGTATTGGTAACCATGTATATATATATATTTCAAGGTCCTAGCTAAATAACCCTAAAGTAGCTATGGCCCTTATTATCCTGGGTTATATAGAGGACAGAGACAGCGTAATGTGTTGAATTCTAGGAGGAATTCTGAATATTTATGGTGTTTACATCATGAAAGTAGGCTGTACCTGTCCTGAACCTAGTTTAAAAGTGAAACACTTAGATTAAGGTTATGTAGGCTTAAAAATAAAAAAGTTCTCTTAAGTCAGCATTTCACAGTTCCTTCCATGACAAGTATTCTGGAAGGAGCCTACCAAGAATAATTCCTTGCCCCGTTCACCTGTTATAATCTCACTGTATTGTTGTGCATTCTCATCGTTTTATGATACATGGCACCTGTCCATGAATGTTGAAAGGTTTCTACATGGATTTTTTGTTTTAGTAGATATCTTGGCATTCAGATTTCAGCATTGATAGATTTGGTCTGGGGAATATTAATATTATATAAATTTTACTTGTCAACTAGGGGAGATGTGAATTGAAACAAAAAGCAAAAACTCTCTAAGAGCAGGAGGAGAGTAGGTTTAATAGACAGGGTTACTGCAGTGCCTGATTGGGAGGACAAATCTAGAAGGAATTATTGATTAGAGATTTGACTTCAAAGTCCTTTATGGCTCCCCAAATTCTCTTTGAAAGAAAAGAATAACAATAATAAAATATTTACTGTGGCTTAAAAAAAATTGTTGAGAAAGAACTATTGTAACCCTTATATATTACAAATTCTCTGTAGCTCGCTGTAGCCGTCTTATTGGTTGAGGAAGTATTTTCTGTCTCTCCCAAGCTTTTTTCCTCCTCGTTGCTCTGAAGATGGAATAGACAGTCTTGTCTGGGTGTTTTCCTTGCAACTCACAATCTTGTTTTGGCATTTTATTTTCAGGTTTCAGAGATTGGATTTTGTATATCTAAATGCTGGGATCATGCCTAATCCACAGCTAAATATCAGAGCACTTTTCTCTGGCCTCTTTTCAAGGTAATTTCCACTCTCTAGATGAATTGATTGGAATGAAAGTGTTCATTTTTCTGCCTAGTTTTGCCCTCAGTGTGTTAAGTTAGGGGATGAAAGGCAAAGGGGTGTTGAGAAGGATGAAGACATAGAAAGGAGGTGTTGCAACCTTGCCAAGAAAGAAAAACATTCCTCTTTTGTGGGGAACACTGTAAGTCTTGGTTCTTATAGTGCCCTAGGTCTCCAGGACATTCTAAGTGGTTGGATGTTTTGGAAGGTCAATTTTTGGTCTGCCTGAATATACCTGTTAGCAAGAAGATCTCTAAATTAGAATTCTCAGAGAGACTGCAATACCCAGGAAAGCTACTTTGGACCAATTTCCCAGTTGTATGTAAGGTGTTCTGAGCAATAGGTTGGAGAAATGTAGAGGACTAATGTCTTCCTGGGAGACTCTCAGTACACATTAGTGTAGTGGCTTTCA
Organism: Lepilemur ruficaudatus; assembly: GCA_963574885.1. Classification (NCBI taxonomy): domain Eukaryota; kingdom Metazoa; phylum Chordata; class Mammalia; order Primates; family Lepilemuridae; genus Lepilemur; species Lepilemur ruficaudatus. Next base: position 22,553 of record CAUYRT010095597.1, read on the forward strand.
GAAATGTTGAACCACAACCTAAAGTAAGAAATACATTTTATCTGGCACCCCACTGCTCCTTTTGCTTTACCTCTCTTCCAATAAATTCCACACTGGTCTTGACATACTACTAAACTGATCTCACAACAAACACCATGTTAATATGTTCAATCCTTTAAGAATTCTCAGTAAAAAACAAACAAACAAACAAAAAACAACAAAAACCTGCTTCAGCAATTAAACATACTCTGTGCAAGGGAAGACTTTTCCCCTTGGCATAGCTATTATTCCCCCAGAACATTTTACCTGTAACTGATTTGGAAAGAGGTGAGGAGAGTTTTAACAGCCAGCTTTTGAGAGACTCAGCTTCCTATTGGTAGTGTGAACTACAAGTATGTAAGTACTTCTGTGAATTGGAGGAAAGGAAGCATTTTTGCATTTCATTTAATACAACAACCCAGTCTGAGAAATAGAAATTTTTATTCCTGTCGTTACAGAATCAAGGAAGGTGTAGTTCGTGTGTGGGGATGGGTCAGAGTATCTCTGCATTATCTTCAGTTAAAGAAGCTTTGACATACAATTGTCTTCATAATTGTCTTCTGCTGTTTCAGAAAAATGATTCATATGTTCTCCACAGCTGAAGGACTGCTGACCCAGGATGACAAGATCACTGCCGATGGGCTTCAGGAGGTGTTTGAAACCAATGTCTTTGGCCACTTTATCCTGGTAAAAAAGCTTTGGTCTTAATGAGCCAATACTTAGATAATGACTGTAAAATTCTGGGCACAGTGCCGTATTATAGTTGAGGAACCAGTTAACTGATTCAATCTCATGTTTATGAGTTTTGTTGATTGCATTTGGCTTATTGTTCATTGTAAGCATGAAGCACATTTGGAAACTTTCCTAGTAGATTTTTCTTTAAGAAACTTATTGTTTTAGAATAGTTTTAGATTTACAGAATTATTGCAAAGATAGTATAGAGAGTTTCTGTATACCCTACACCCAGTTTCCCCTCTTATTAACTTCTTGAATTAGTATGGGACATTTATCAAAATAAACAAACCAGTACTGATACATTATTAGTAACTCTAGTCTGTGCTCTATTCAGTTTCTCAGTTTTTGCCTAATGTCCTTTTACAGAATCCCATCCAAGATACCACAGCCCATTTAGCAGTCAGGTCTCCTTACGCTCTTCTTGGTTGTAACAGTTTCTCAGACTTGCCTTGTTTTTGATGACCTTGACAGTTTTGAGGATTACTACTCAAGTATTTTGTAGACTCCCTCAGTTGGGATTTGTCTGATATTTTTTCATAGTTAGACTGGAAAGTGTTTTTGGGAGGAAGACCACCAAGGTAAAGTGCCATTCTCATGATGTCATATCGAGAGTAAATACTGTCAAGATGACTTAGCAGTGTCGATGTTCACCTGGGTCACCTGGCTTGATGAGGTGGTGCTTGTCAGATTTCTCCATTCAGAAGCTACTCTTTCCTTCTCCCTTTTCATACTGTACTTTTTGGAAGAAAGTTACTGTGTGTAGCCCACATTTATGGGATTATGCTCCACCTCCTTAAGGGTGGATTATCTATAGAAATTATTTGGAATTTTTCTGCAAGGGAGATTTGTCTACTCTCCATTTATTTCTTTATTCAATTATTTATTATATCCATGTAGACTCATGGATATGTATTTTCTACTTTGAAGTCACAAATACTACTTTAATTTTTTGCTCAAATTGTTCCAGTTTGGGCCACTGGGAGCTCATTCAGTTGGCTTCTGTATCTCTTTGACATATGCCCCATCATTATGGTTTCTGTTTTTGTTTGAGCTTTTGTTTTAAGTACTTTCTTACTTTCTGACCCTGCTCAATGCTTCAGACTCATCTTGTGTATTTCCTGCTCAGTCCTAGCATTATCCTTTTTTCTAAGGAGTCCTTTTATTGGAGAATGGTTATTAGAAACCAGGATCTGGGTGCTTGTTGCTGTTGAGGTATCAGTTTCTAGGCCCTCTCAGCTAACAGACCAAGGAGATATATATGTGCATACTAACTCATGTATGTGTACATATACCTAAATATTTTTATGTGTAGCTAACTTATATCTCTGTTAAGCTACACGTGAATTCATACTGATGAATTCATGGTCTGTGGTGTCCCACTTCAACAGTGACAAACCTGGCTTCCATCATCCTCCATCTCTTTACTTAATTATTCAGTTTTAGTATACATGTATAGTGGTTTCAGAATCATCATTTAATTTGCCAGCATATTCTGATACTTTCTGTTCTTTTTTTCTTCCGCTCAGATTCGGGAACTGGAACCTCTCCTCTGTCACATCGACAGTCCATCTCAGCTCATCTGGACGTCATCTCGCAACGCAAAGAAATCTCTTTTCAGCCTTGAGGACTTCCAGCACAGCAAAGGCCAGGAACCCTACAGCTCTTCCAAATATGCCACTGACCTTCTGAATGTGGCGTTGAACAGGAACTTCAACCAGCGGGTAAGGCCTGTCTCAGTGATATGGAAATGGCAGGGCAGGGGTCTCTTAATGAACTACAGTTGATTTCCTAGTAACTTGGCTGGCTTCCCACTACCTATTGTAGTTTAGATTGATGGTTGCTGTATATAAAAGTTTTAGGGGAGAGAAGATAATTAGCTCCTAACCTTTCGGATATATGTAGTTAGTTCACCATTCTGTAGTTCTCCAGGAATTCTAATTTATAGTAACAGAATGACACTACTTAAAATAACAATAGCTACTGTTTAAGTACTTACTACGTTTTAGGTGCTGTACTCTTTATCTGTGTATGTTATTTAATACTTATCTTGTTAAAGTGAGGTGGGTCTGAGTAGTCCCATTTTCAAATGAGGACCCTAAGGCTCAGAGAAATGAGGTCATTTGCCTGAAGATCACACAACTTGTGAATGGTAGAGCTTATAGTTGAGTCAAGGCTGTCTGACTTTATCTTTTGGACTTTTTCCACTAACCCACGCCGCTTCCTAGTCAGATGTCTATAGGATAGTCGGTAGTTTTAAAACCTCCTAGATAGTGGTGATTTTAGGTGAGACTTCAGAACTCTGTCTCTATGAGGATCTGGGTTTAGAGGGTGTTTCTTTGGAGAAGGTGACCCTTGTTACTCATGCTGGCTCCTTGTGGCCAGCCATCATGCTCTGTAAGTTACTGCTTCTTTGTATGTCTCTGTTGCCCAGGTATAAATCTTAACTGAAAATCTCCAGGCTTTCCCATGGGCTTTTTGTTTTGTTTACTTTGACTATATCGTATGAGTATGGAGCTGTGGAGCAATTTAATTCCATTAACATTTACGAAAGACTTACCATGTTTAGGGCACTGGGCCAGGCTTGGGGTTGAGAAGGAAGGTGAAATAAAAAGATGATCAAGAAACTGTGTCTTCCTTCAAGAGAGCTTTTTTGATTATGAATTAGACATACATAGAAATCTAAACCTTATGTGAGTCTAGACCCTGTTTATTCTGGAATAAAGACTTTTTTTTTTTTTTGAGACAGAGTCTCACTCTGTCGCCCAGGCTAGAGTGCCGTGACGTCAGCCTAGCTCACAGCAACCTCAAGCTCCTGGGCTCAAGCGATCCTTCTGCCTCAGCCTCCTGAGTAGCTGGGACTACAGGCACGTGCCACCATGCTCGGCTAATTTTCTGTGTATATATTTTTAGTTGTCCAACTAATTTCTTTCTATTTTTTTAGTAGAGATGGGATCTCACTCTTGCTCAGGCTGGTCTCGAGCACTCCTGAGCTCAAACGATCTGCCAGACCTCCCAGAGTGCTAGGATTGCAAGCTTGAGCCACCAGGCTTGGCCTGGAATGGAGACTTTTATCAGATAGAATTCTTTTGTGAATTTAGTAAATTCACAAATTCTGGCCTTTTAGAAAAGGGGGTGGTATAAAGTAGAAGTTAAGAGCTAGATTGAACTCTAGAACTGGATTTGAATCTTGGGTCTGTCAATAGCTTTTAACCTTAGGAAAATTATTTAATTTCCTATTGCCTCAGTTTCCTCATCTGAAAATAGGGAAAATAGTAGTGCCTGCTGCACAGATTTGTTGGGAGGATTGAATGAGGAGATTGATATGAAACAGTTACAGCAGTGCTTTGTGCTTAGAGAGAGTGTGTGTGTGTGTGGGGGGGTGAGTGTAGGTATGTACACATGTGCATGTATACGTGGGGTACATATGTGCACGTATGGGTTTTGTGGGTATGTGGACATGTGTAAAATGTGAGCATATATGTGGGATGTATTCATGTGTTCTACACATGTATGTGCATATTCTCACATGTGTTTCTATGTTGGCTGTTAATGTAGCTTGGGCTCCTTCTGAAATTTCTTGAGATGTTTAAAAACTTGTCTCAATAGCTTCCTGGTACTCTGGAAACTTCCTTTTAGGGGACAAAGTCAGAGTGGATTAACTTCTCCTTCCATAAAAAGCCATGGGATTTTATTTTAAATTTTGCTTGTCAAATAAGGTTTGGGATTTCACCTTTTACAAAAAAGGGAGATTTAGCTAGTGCTGCTAAAATGTGTTGGGATTGGTTGGTTCGTCAGCCTCTTGGCTTTTGTGAGGATATAAAGCAGCTTAAAAAGAACTACATTGGGGGATGCCTTTAGAAGCTTTATATTACTAGAAATGTCAGGTTCTATATAGGCTGCCTGATAGATTTTAGTCATTGTTAATGATCTCCACAGAAGCCATATAGAAAGAAATACTTGGGATCATCATGATTAATTCCCTATAATTAATTTATTTTAGTTTTAGTTTTTATGGGTACATAATATTAATAGTTGTATATCTTTATAGGGTACATGTGATATTTTGATGCAGGCATACAGTGTGGGTTAATCAAATCAGGGTAATTGGGGTATATATCATTCTTAGGCATTTATCATTTTTTGTGTTAGGAACATTCCAATTCCACTCTTTTAGTTATTTTAGCGTATATCCTAACTTATTGTTGCTTATAGTCACTTGGTTGTGCTATCAAATATTGTTCATTCTATCTATCTAACTATACTTTTGCACCCATTAACCATCTCTACTTTGTCCCCACTCCCCATCCGCCTTTCCAGCCTCTGGTAACCATCAGTCTATACTCTGTCTCCACAAGATCAATTGTTTTTAATATTTAGCTCCCACACATGAGTGAGAACATGTGAAATTTGTCTTTCTGTGCCTGGCTTACTTCACTTAACATAATGTTCTCCAGTTCCATCCATGTTGTTATAAATGTAACAAAATTTTTATATAAATATAAAAAAGTGTTCATTATAGAGATCTTTCACTTCTTTGGTTAAGTTTATTCCTAGGTATTTTATTTTATTTGTAGCTATTTTAAATGAGATTACTTTCTTGCTGTCTTTATCACATTGTTTACTGTTGGCATATAAAAATGCTAACAGTAATTGATATTTGTATATTGATTTTGTGTTACTGAACTTATTTATCAGTTCTAACAGATTTTTGTGGTTAGGTTTCTCTAGATACGAGATCATATAGTCTTCAAAGGAGGATAATTTTACTTCTTCCTTTCTAATTTTGATGCCCTTTGTTTCTTTCTCCTATCTGATTGCTCTAGCTAGAACTTCCAGTACTATGTTGAATAACATTGGTAAAAGTGGGCATCCTTGTCTTGTTCCAGATCTAAGAGGAAAGACTTTTGGTTTTTTCCCATTCGGTATGATACTTGCTCTGACTGTCTTACATAGCTTTTAGGCCAAAGGTATGGGTCTTATGCATGGAAACAGACACGTAAGTATAGATTTAGCTGTCTGTTTATTAGATCAGAAATTTCCTAAAGGCAAGGATACATCTTTTTATGTACTCATTGTGACTGATAAACTGATCTTCAAATAAGCCTTAACAACATGGAAAACTCAGGTAATCAGGCCCTACTTTTCTCCCCATGTTTTAAGATTGGTTATTCTTTATATTGCAAGTTTCTTCAGAATAGAGACTTTGTCTTACTAATTTGTACACCCTGAGTGCCTTTTCTAGTAGGTTCTTAGTACATGATTCTTAAACTGAAATGATCTATCCAACTTTAAGGATAACTCAGAGCATAAATTCTTCATCTCCTGGTTTCCTGGCTCATATGTGTACATCTTAATTAATTAGCATATAGCTGGACTGAGTCAATATACGTTGAATTAATATCTTATTGCTACCCCTCTCTGTGCTCCCAGGGTCTATATTCCAGTGTAGTGTGCCCAGGTATAGTACTGACTAATTTGACATACGGAATTCTACCTCCTTTTATATGGACGCTGCTGATGCCAGTCATATGGTTGGTGAGTGATGAACATATCTTTTCTTAGTTTACAAAATCTCTTTGATTTGGGACCTAGTAGATGTGTTTAGGGGTTGGGAAATGATTTAAGAAACTGAACCTGAAATCCATTTAACTCGAGGTTTTTGAGGTTGCCTAATATGTAACCTCTGTTTCATACATTGGTTGTTACCACTGTGCTACCATCTGAGTGTCCACTTCTCTTCAAACGAATGTTTCATTGATGGTGCACCATAGATCCTAAGAGTTCTGTAATCATGTAATTTTGGGAAATGGGTGTTAAGAAGTGTGAAACTGGACTTCTCTGAGTTTTCAGTGTGGTCATGTGCATCAAAAGTTCTCAAGAAGTGGCTGATTGTACGTTGTATGACCATAGAACCACATTTTGGTTTCTTTGTTTTATTTTGTGTTTTGAGGATCTAGCAGGACTACTTTTCCTCCAGTACACATTAGAAAATGCTACTTTTAGGAAAATGTCTCTCCCTGTAGGGCTCAAGAAGAAATGTCCCTCCACTGTGGAGGGCATGGAAAAAAGATTAGAAGTAAATATGCTTTCATGTTAAAACTGTTTGACTTGGAGTGATGGAGATTAAGTGATATTTCTTTTTTGACTTCTTTATTTTTTGATATTTAAAAACGTTTTATAATCAGAAATGCATGTTTTCTTTTTTTAGTAATTAATGAATAATTCTTTTGTGACGCTGTTGAAAACCACTTCAAAATGACTGTTGTTTTCTTTTCCTCAGCTTCGCTTTTTTGCAAATGCTTTCACCCTGACACCGTATAATGGATCAGAAGTACTGGTATGTTACTGCAGCTTCCATACCTTGTATAATGGCTTAACAAATGTGAATTTCAAGTTCACTGGTAGTAGAAACAATTTCAACAGAAAAGATATTATAGGAAACCAGCGGATTTCCTTAAATGACACATGGCAAAGGTATTGCATGGGTTTCCTCATCAATGGGGCAGACGTTACTATTGGATCATGATACTCTTTTCTTCTGTACACAAGTGATGTCTCTGAATATTTTTCAACCCAGAGCTCCAAAGTCAGCCTCTACTAATGGATCAGAGTTGTCATACACTGAAAGCCAGTTCTTTGTGTGTTTGTCTCTGTCACTCCAGTGGGCTCCTTCATGGAGTGATGTTGTTCATCTTGGAAACTTGAGGGCCTATTACTGTAGTTCCTATACTTAGTAGGTTATTAAAGCTTGACTAAATTTAAATTAACTAAGGAAAATATTAGTGGAATTGACTTGATGCTCTTATTTTAGTAAATGTTGCAGAAATAAATGCATTTATTATAGAGACAAATTGATTATAGAAGCACGTGCTTTTAAGTTGTATTTTAATTAGTTCTTAATATATTTGTCAAATTGTTAGCTGTTGATACTTGAGAAGAATTTTAGAATCTGTTTGGGGAGCTCTGTGAAGTGCTGACTGTACATCCCCACCAGCCTCCCTCACCTTGGGCTGAAGGTACAAATCCCTGACACCCTCTTCCTTTTTAGGTATGGCTTTTCCACCAAAAGCCTGAGTCTCTCAATCCTCTGACCAAATATCTGAGTGCCACCACTGGCTTTGGAAGGAATTACGTAACGACCCAGAAGGTAAATCTGCTTGCACTGTTACTTTGAAGATACTTGCTGTGGGGCTGATGAATTAGGTCCCATGTTCCTGACCAGCCCCCCAGCCTCCCTTACCTGGGTCTTTACTCTGTTCACTGGTGTCACACTGGCCTGATTTCATTTCCTCCTGTTCTCTCCTGACTCTGAGCCTTTGCACATCTCGTCCTCTAGACTTGAGCTATTCTTACTCTTCTTTCAGCTGATTGGTTTCTGCTTACCTTTTAGATCAGCCTATAGCCCAGCCATAGGTGACCCTTTAGACCAGGCCAGGTGCCTCTGTCATAGGCTTTCTTGACATCTTGTACCTGTTTCGTGGAGCACACGTTCACTCTCGGGTTCCCCATCAGAATATAAGCTCCGTGAGAAGGGGGATCATATACCCCCTTTCTTACCACATTGTCTTGTACATGGTAGGCACTCAGTAACTATGTTGCAGTTTGTATGAAATATGAAATGTCTTTCTGTGTGAAGTTAAATTCTCTTTGAGTATTCAATTCTGGTTGTGACAATTAACAGGTTTTATAGATTGGTGTTTTGAAGGGGCAGGGGATAGAGTATAGAAAAAAAATCAGATTCGTACTGTGTTTTTGGACTCCATAATCTTCTCAAAAGAAATTAAATGTAGAGTTATATATTGGGGAATGAGAAAATTTATTTTGAACTGTAAGAACTATTTTGTTATACTTTTATCATGAGTAGGGTTTATTTCAGCCTTTCATTTTTTTACTGCCTAGCCTATTGTGAAGAGGCATTGGCATAAAATAGCAATGCTCCCCATGCTGTTTACTAAACATGAACCTTCTGAGTTTTTCAAAATATGTTCTGTGGAATACTAGTTCCTTGAGAAGATTTGCAAGAAGTGATTTCTCAGGCAGGTAAAATCAAATAGTGTTTCATATTATATTCCCCTCTCCCAGAGACTTGAACGACATGCATCAGCCCAGTAAAGGCTTAGAGAAGTTGAAATAGTTAAGAAGTATGTGTGAAATGTTTAGTCCTGGTGTTCCCAAATTGTTCTTGACTACATGAATTTTTGTTTTCAAATTTTACATAACCCTTAACATCCCTTTGTGGCATTCTATTGTAAACTAATAAGCTTACTTTAGGCTCACAGAGTTTATTTTGAACTTATTATCAATTTAACTTAGAGGGAATGATTTGTTTATGAAGGAGAAAACATGTTTAACTCTACAAACCGAAGTAGAACTCAGAATGATTTGTTTATCAAGGGGAAAACACATTTAATTCTACAAACCAAAGTATTTCACTAGTATTTTATGGAATTGCATTGAAGAAAGTGGCTTGTCTGAGGTTTTTTTGTTGTTGTTTTGTTTTGTTTTGTTTTGTTTTGTTTTGTTTTAGAATCTCACTTTGTTGCCCGGGCTAGAGTGAGTGCCATGGCATCAGCCTAGCTCACATCAACCTCAAACTCCTGGGCTCAAGTGATCCTTCTGCCTCAGCCTCCCAAGTAGCTGGGACTACAGGCATGTGCCACCATACCCGGCTAATTTTTTCTATATATATTTGGTTGGCCAATTAATTTCTTTCTATTATTAGTAGAGACGGGGTCTCGCTCTTACTCAGGCTGGTTTCGAACTCCTGACCTTGAGCAATCCACCCGCTTCGGCCTCCCAGAGTGCTAGGATTACAGGCGTGAGCCACCGCGCCCGACCCCATATCCCTTCTTTCTTATTTCCGCATACCGTCTATGGGTAATAAATGTCATTGGTTTTCTGTTTATTGTCCCTTTATTGCATTTTCCAGAAAACTAGTAGATATATATATATGTATATGTATTTTCATGGTCTCCTTTCCACTTTTTTGTACAGAAGTATCACACTGTATATATTCCTTTGCATGTTGCTTTATATTTCACTTAATAGTATTATCTTAGTAATCATTCCATATCTGCTCATAGATCTTCTTTATTCTTTTTTGTAGCTTCCTTATTCTTTCTTATATCATTTAAGTGGGTGAACTATAATTTATTTAGTTTCCATAGAAATGCATTTAGATTCTAATATTTGCTCTGGCAAATAATACTGCAATGAATAATGTTGTAAATATGTTGTTTCATATTTGTGGAGGTGTTTTTTCAGGGTAAATTCCTGGAAGTAGGAGGATCATGTGGAAAATACATATGTACTTTCGTTAAATATTGTCAAATCCCTTCCCTTGATTTTCTACCATTTTGCATACTCATACACACATCATGAAAGTGCCTATTTCCCGGTAACTTTTCAACAAAGTTGTTGTCAAGCTTTTGAATATTTTGTCAATTGGATAGGTGACCAATGGTATCTCAAATTGACTTTACTTAAGTATAATTTCTGTAAAATAAAATGAATTTATTTAAAATATAGAGTTGATGTTTTGACAAATGCACATTTCACGTAACCACTACACCATCCAAATGTAGAACAATTCCATCATCCTTAGTAAAGATGGAGAATAATTTTGATCATATCTCATTGTGGTTTTAATGAACTTACTTACTGTGGACAGTCATAGTTTTTAAACTGATAATGCTTTTGCTTCTGAGTTAAATCAGTGATTTTAAAAGATGAACCAATTTTGTCAATGTGTATGGGAATATTAAAGGAAGGTATTAAAGGAATCATGTATGTGGTACATGATTATGATATTGGAAAACTTTGAAGTATGTTTGGAACAACAATATATGTGAACACTTTTCCCAAGTCTATTTTATAAAATCTAAATATAGATTAAATATTTTTAATTAAAATTTAGTCCCCTAATTAAGATGTTCTATATATCTAAAATACACGCTGGATTTCTTTCTTTCTTTTTTTTTTTTTTTAAATAAAGAAAATTAGGCTGGGCACGGTGGCTCATGCCTGTAATTCTAGCACTCTGGGAGGCCGAGGCGGGAGGATTGCTCAAGGTCAGGAGTTCGAAACCAGCCTGAGCAAGAATGAGACCCTATCTCTACTAAAAAAATAGAAAGAAATTAATTGGCCAACTAAAAAAAATCTATAGAAAAAAATTAAAAAAAAGAAAATAGGCTGGGTGCGGTAGCTCACGCCTATAATTCTAGCACTCTGGGAGGCTGAGGCGGGTGGATAGCTCAAGGTCAGGAGTTCAAGACCAACCTGAGCAAGACCCCGTCTCTACTATAAATAGAAAGAAACTAATTGGACACCTCAAAATATATGTAAAAAATTAGCCGGGCATGGTGGCACATGCCTGTAGTCCCAGCTACTCGGGAGGCTGAGGCAGAAGGATTGCTTGAGCCCAGGAGTTTGAGGTTGCTGTGAGCTAGGCTGATGCCACGGCACTCTACAGC
>CAUYRT010095599.1:0-10168 GCA_963574885.1 Lepilemur ruficaudatus
GCCCTTTCCCGTTTGCGGGTCAAGGCACCCTGGCTTGTTTGCAAGTCACAAGGTGTCTTGAGGCCGATCAACAAGAAACAATCCATGTGAGAACAGGTGTTCCGAGAACTGCTTTGTTCAAGCATGGCTGAGAGATGACCCGGTGTCCACTACACTTAGGTTCTGGAATCAAATTGCCTATGCTCAATTCTGTCCTCAAATATATGACTGCTGCATAATTTGGGGCAATCTTAACTTCTCCGTGTCTTAGTTTTATCACTGATAAAAGAAGAAGAAGAAGAATAGTGCACCTTGAAGGGTTGTTATAAGGATTAAATGAGTTAATACTTATTAACGCTTAGAACAGTGCCTTGCTTAAAGTAGCATTTCATAAATGTGTGCTATTATACTAAACATAAAGTACTTTTTTATTACTGCAGTATTATTTTGTAGTCTAGCTACCTTGTTCAGAAAGAGTATGTAATGTAAGTGTAGCCCTTAAAATAGTTATGCACACTTTGAATTAATTTTTAAGGAAGTACTGCCAATTCTATTTAAAGAAAGAAAATGAATCTATTTTAGTCAAGATGGTCTTCACAAACTACTACCTTCCATAATAAAGAGTAACAAATGGCTATACTCTATCCAATGTCAGTCTGGAAAGATTCTAAAACACTCCACTCTGGGTGTGCTGAATTGGATCCAGTTTTTTAGTGAATCATTTCTAATGCTCCTAATGCCTTCACATTCAGTATAAACATTGAAAAGATTCAGCAATGCGATCAAACCATACCCAGTTAAGAACGATTCTCATTTCAGTATTAGAAGTCAATGGAGAGAGGATATAGCATGGCAAGAAGATTCTATTTTACATTCTCCCTTTGTTTTCTCCCTCCGTTCAAGTAAAGAGCATGATTCCAAGGCCCTGTGTTCTTTGTTCTTGCCAATGTCACACTGTGAATGTCCTCGAAGAGGTAATTAGCCTCATATGGAGGCACAATTTTCCCTAAGAGCATGCTTTACTAGCCCTCTTACAGGGAGAGTGCCCCTCCCATGTTCCCCTTCAATACCTATCAAGGCTCTCAAATATTTTTAGGTGATAACTTCTCATTAGCATTTCCTTTAGCTATATGATGCTAAATTTAATTTCATCGTGACACTAGCACATAAAATCAAGATACTGATTGCCAGTTCTGAAGTTCCTTATGGTTTTAATAGATGTTATTTCTGTATTTTATCAGAGTTCCCACGCAGCTTTCAGGATAACCTGCACAGGCAGTGTTTAGTTCTGCAAGTGTGGAGAATGGAATACCATATCCGGTCCCAGTAGCTTGGGTAAGCCCAGGGGGCAGTGTGCCATTTCCTTCCAAGCCCCTCACATGCGACCATATCACCCATTATTAGTGGCAAGAAGCATTTTAGGACAAAACGATGAGAACAGCAGTCCATTGTCAGGAAAATGTGTCATATAGAAACTTGACCTCGAACTTTGGCTTGTACAATTGTTTTCTGGCCATTTCCACAAGGGGTCCTAATTATCTGTTAATATGTGAGTCATTGGATCCCTGACATTTGCAATCCTTCCAAATCTATAGATGAAATTCAGACTATTTTAATAATAATCCTTTATTTTTACCTCTATAGAGAGTAAAGAACAAGAATGAAATTTTATAAAAGAGAACTTGGATTTCATTTTTTGCTCTACTACCTATATATTACTCATTCTTACAAAAGTTATTCAACCTCTCTGAGCTTCAAGTTTCTCATTTGAAAAATTTGAATAAGGTGCTGGTATGAAAGTAGAACAAATAATGCTGATAGGAAATGATTTGTAAATGTTAGAGACCTTCCCCCAAAAAGGGAAGAATCCTGGCATTGCCCTGATCCTTCTGTGGGAACACTGTCACAGACATGAGTGATAAGCCACACACGGTTACCTGAAATTGTTGCCTGGGATGCAACAATCCAGACACGGAACTGCAAGAATGTGAACTATGTGCTTCTCTTATTTCTCCCACTCTATTCTGCTAAGGAGAAAAGGGACTGTCTGTAAAACTTCTGTTACCAAAGACAGGAAGCAATATTCAAAAAAAATTTTAGAAATATAGCTAATGGCAAGAATAACTATATTCTTGAATGGCGAGTCACTTTCATAAACATTCATGTGTCATCGTATATTGTTTTCTCTTTTACATCTCTTCCCAATCCCCTAGCATTTACTTTTATGTTCCTGGCCTTTGAGTTTCTATGATCCCAGATGATCCACTTATCAATTAGAACATTGTGTAGGATGTTGTTCCTTTTCCTCCCACTATCTTATCTCATGTTCCTGTGAGTTCTCAAACCCTCCTTTCTAAGCTGCTGTTTTCCTTATCCCACCCTCCATGACCTAGATCCACATCTCAATAAACAAGTGCACTATCCCGATTTCAAACTCATGAGGAACAGGACCTTCTCATCCCCACATTTCCTTAAGTCCCCTTCAAAAATATTCACATTATTATGGTGGGGGAAAAAAAATGCTTTTTCAACATATTTACAACTTGTCCACTCTGTATCCTGCCATTCCAGTGACCTGACCACCTGCTGGGAGTTTCCTCAATTGGGCTCAACCCCAGTCTCACCATTTCCACCTAACAGTAAAGGGAGTGCATTTAGCTCCTTCCTTTCTTTGTCTATATTCTTTGTGTTATCCTGGTCAAATCTCTCAAATCCAGATCCTTACATAGCTTCAAAATGTGTCTTCTGTCTCCAGTCTCCACTCTTCCACACAGGCTAAAACAATGTAACCCAAGCTGAATTTAACCACAGCGTTTCTCTTACGCAAAAATCTGAATTCTTGTTGCTGTTACCACAGCAAATACCATTCCACTAGCTTTCAGCCTCAGCACCACCGCACATCATATTGTGAGGTCCTGAAGAAAATATTTTAATATTTCTAGACAGCTCATACTTTCTGATCAAACTTTATTGCAACATACCTGGGATAAAAGACATAGTTAAATTATAACTGAGTTGATAATGAGAACTCCAGAAAGATTTATCTCTCAGGAATTACGTATTTACATTTCAAGGTGGAGTAAAACTCTAAGCAGACCCACCCTTGTAATCTTAGACATTCTAGTCTTACCTTCCCACTAGAGACGTGTATTTATATTTTAAAGGCTAAAAACTCAGGATCCCTCTTAAGGTGAATTTGTATCAGGGAGCAATGGTTTTTCTCCATCTCTCAAGAAAGTAGGGTGACAGTTGTCCCTCTTCTTTGGAAACCCCCAGATTCTTAAATTTAGGCTCACTGACCTACAATGCAGATCCCAATACATGCAGGATGACATCTGTCTTCATCCTATCACCCTCCAACAGAGGAAGTGAAGGATGGGGTATGGGCCCAAATAAGTAATAATCTAACTCTGCCCCAGAAGTATCATACTTACTTTTGAGACAACACAAATAAATTTAGATATTAAGAACTTACTACATACGATGTCCATTTAATCAAACCCCTCCTTGGCTTCCTCTTTAGTCCTTTAAACTGCTGCTTCCTCTTTAGTCCTTTATACAGAACATATTTGTGTCATTGAAAATTTTTTTTCTGCATGAATGCCTTCTTTCTTAATCTAAATTCCTCTTCACAATTAAAAATTTGAGAATTCTACTCTGAATAAAATCCTTCATATTACTCAATTTATAGAGCCATATATTTCAGAGTCTTATACCATACTAGTAATTATACAATATACAATGTAATGTTAATTCATTTTCAAAGGTAGACATTCTTAATCTCACCTTAAATATGAGAAACCAGAATCTCAGAAAAGTTAGAAAAATTGACCAGAGTCTTATAGTAAGGATAAAGACCATGATTCAGACCACTTTTTGCTTGACATAAGACTTGGCCATGTGACTTTCTTTGTCCAATAAGATGTTATTAGAATTGGTACAATCTACCTCTTAGCGGAATAGTGATGGGCCTTTGAATAATTCCTTCTGCCACAAGCTCAACATTGTCTCAGATAAGAATTTTTTCATCAACCAGCATTCATATTAAAGTAGATATGTGTTTTAGGTACAATTGGGAAAAAAAACACATTTTACAGGTACCATAAATGAGAAATAATTTTTAAAGCCATTGAGATTTCTAAATTATTTAATACAATATAATTTAGTCTAAGCAAACCAGACACAAAAAATTGTACAGTGCAGCCATAATAGTACCTTAAAATGTGTGGTGCCAAATCTGGAACTACAAGAAAGGGAACATTTATAGAAAAAGTAAACAACCTATGTTATGTAGAAACAAATATTTTATAAAATTGTCCCCTGCAATAAATTTAAGGGCAAATAAAATACCCGATCATATTGTGACTTCAAATAAAGAAGCAGGAAACAGAATATTGTTAGCATGAATTGGTTGCCGTTGGCTGTTTTGGCCAGGTGCTATAAAAAAGAGATGAGCACAGAAAATAATTGGCCAGTTTGTGAGAGAATTTGGAAAGGGAGTTGGGTCATATAAGAGAGTCCTGAAATTCCAGGACTTGCAAAAGTAGAAGTAGTAGTAGAAGCAGCAACTTTTCTTTATTTCCAGCTGTAAATAATAAACCTGAACAACAAAGGCTGATTAAAATGCAACCTTATTTTGAATACAAAATGCTAAGGTCTTCACATTTTAAGGTATCATTTTTATGAGGTTTTTGAAAACTAAGGTTTCATTTTTATGAGGTTTGTGAAACACTAAGAATTAATTTAGATGGGAAACAGATCTTTTCAGTTTTACCAAATAGTTCAATGAAAAGAGACTAAAGATCTAACTATTGCATGAAACTCTGTCAACTACATGGTACCTGTTGTAAGCAGAATAATGGCCCATCCAAAGATGGTCATGGCTTTCCAAATCCACAGTCAACATTTATTACCTTACACAGCAATATGATAAAGTTAAGGATTTTGAGCTAAGGAGATTATCCTGGATTGTCTGAATGGGCCAAAGGTAATCACACATTTCCTTGTGAGTGGAAGAGGAAAGCAGGAAAAAAAAGAGCAAGTGAAGGATTAGAATGAGGAGAAGCAGATATTAGAATGATGGAATTGCTGGCTATGAAGATGGAAAGGGCATGAGCCAAGGAATACAAGAACCCTTTAAAATCTGGGAAATGCAGAGAAACAGATCTTGTCCTGGCATCTACAAAAGGAACACAAGTCTGCCAACACCTTGATTTTAAGCACATGAGTCCCATTTTAAACTTATGACCTTGAGAACTGTACAATAATAAACTTGTATTGTTTTCCAGTGAGGAAGGAAATCACAGAGGATGTAAACAAATGGAAAAACATGTCATGCTCATGGATCAGCAGAATCAACATTGTTAAAAAGTCTATACTACCCAAAGTGATTTACAAATTCAATGCAATCCTCATTAAAATATCAACATCATTTTTTGCAGATCTAGAAAAAATAATTCTATGCTTCATATGGAACTAGAAAAGACCCATATAGTCAAAGCAATTTTAAGCAAAAAGAACAAATTGGGAGGCATCACTTTACCAGACTTCAAACTATACTACAAGGCTACAGACACACAGACCAACAGATCAGAGCAGAGAACTCCAGATATAAAACCATGCTCACATTGACGTCTAATCTTTGACAAAGCAAACAAAAACATACACTGGGGAAAAGAATCCCTATTCAATAAACAGTGCTGGGAAAACTGGATAGCCACATGTAGCAGACTGAAACAAGACCCATACTTTCACCACTCACAAAAATTAATTCACGATGGATAATAGACTTAAACGCAAGGCATGAAACTATAAGAAGTCTAGAAGAAGAGGTTGGAAAAACTCTCATAGATATCAGCCTAGGCAAAGAATTTATGAAGACGACCACAAAGCCAATCATAGCAACAAAAATAAATAAATAAGGCGTGATTAAACTAAAAAGCTTCCGCACAGCCAAGGAAATAATCAATAGAGCAAACAGACAACCTACAGAATGGGAGAAAATATTTGCATGTAATACATCTGATAAATGGCCAGTAACCAGAATCTGCAAAAAACTCAAGCAAATTAGGAAGAATATATCAATAACTCCGTTAAAAATTAGGCAAAAGACATCAACAGAAGCTTTTCAAGAGAAGATAAATGGCCAAGAAACATAAAAAATTTCTCAACATCTATAATCATCTGTGAAATGCAAATCAAAACTACAATGAGATCACCTAATTCCAGTGAGAATCGCTTTTATCAAAAAGTCCCAAAACAACAGATGCCAGCTGGCATGGATACAGAGACACAGGAACATTTATACATTGTTGGCGGGACTATAAACTAGTACAACCTGTATGGAAAGTAGTATGGAGGTACCTCAAAGAACTAAAAGTAGATCTAATATTTAATCTAGCAAGCCCACTATTAAGTATTTAGCCATAGGAAAAAAAAGACACTTGCACTTAAATGTTTATAGCAGCACAATTCTCAATCAAAGATGTGGAAACAATTCAAGTGCAAATCAATACATGAGTAGATTATTATTAATATATATTTATTAATATTAATAAAATGTGGTATATGTATACCATGGAGTATTACTCAGCCATAAAACATGGTGAACTAATACATTTTATAACAACCTGGATGGAACTGGAGACCATCCTTTTAAGTATCACAAGAATGGAAAAACAACCACCACATGTACTATTAAATTGGAACTAAATGATGAACACTCATATGTACATATGGTGGTAAAATCAACGTAAATCAAGCAGGTCGGATGTGGGCAAAGGAGATGGGTAAATTCACACCTAATGGATACAATGTGCACTATCTGGGTGATGGACACACTTTTAACTGTGACTCAAACTGTACAAAAGTAATTCATGTAACCAAAACATTTGTACCCCCATAAGATTCTGAAATTTAAAAAATAAATAGATTTATATTGTTTTAAAACTCTTGTTACTATTGTTAAGGATATTATTTAATATTAAGCTTGTGATGATTTGTTATAAGATAGCAATAGAAAACAAGTACTACAGCTATAACTAAGAAAGACAGGCATTTCCCAAAAGGAATTGTGGGTATAACTATTAATAAATATTGATTTTATCATCCAAATTGACAAAAAGCTGACTCAGGTCTTGAGAGAGTTGTAATATCAAAAGAACCATGAATCGAGACTAAGAGAGACTGTGACTATTTGAAAATCGAAATGCCCTTTTAATTTCAATAAGCAGGAAGCAGATTGAGAGGCTGCTCAGGTCAGCAAGATGGTGGAGTAGGAAGTCTCAGGCTCTGCTTCTTACCACAGAAAGTTCAACTAGTAATTATGCACATCCCAGAGCATTTTTTAAAAATCTCAATACTTGCAAACAAGCCTGGGATACTATGTGGTTTACAGAACTGAATGAAAACTGAATGAGAAGGTTAAGAACAGTCTTACTTTGACTCAATTGTACCTCACTCTCCAACAAGTTGGCAAAATGCCAGATGGAGAGGGTTTCTCTCTGAGCCCACAGTTTCTACAAGGAGAAAAGAGAACTGGAGGCAGTTATCCAGCTTCCCTAGCATTCCAAGATGCTGACCAGGACGCCCATTCTGGCCTCATCTCACCTCACAGGGAACACTGGAGATAATGGCATAGCCAGACCACGTAGGGTCACACAGAAACAAAGAAAGGAAGCAGCAGTTTTGGGTTTTTTGTTTTTGTTTTGGAGATAGAGTTTCGCTTTGTCATGCAAGGCAGAGTGCAATGGCATCATCGTAGCTCACTGCAACCTCAAACTCCTGCACTCAAGTGATCCTCTTGCCTCAACCTCCCTAATAGCTGGGACTATAGGCTTGTACCACAATACCCAGCTAATTTTTCTATTTTTAGTAGAGACATAGTCTTGCTCTTAGTCAGGCTGGTTTCAAACTCCTGACCTCTAGCGATCCTCCCACCTTGACCCCCCAAAGTGCTAGGATTATAGCTGTGAGCCATGGCACCTGGCCAAGAAGCAGCAGTTATAGTGACCAGAATGCAGATCTTGTTGGTACCTCTGTATTCCTGCTGGGTTTGGTGCCAGATCAAAGACACTAGTCAACTTCACAGCCGACTTTCAAAACTGAGCTTGTCACCTTAAGAATGAATTATGGTGAGAAGTTCAACCTAGCTTGAGTCCCTAGACAGCTAGTGTCCACGCCCAGCTGCCAAGGCCATCCCATTGACCATTGTGGTGCTCACAGTTTTGGGGGTGGGGGAGACAGACAACACACAAACGCGTCAGGTGATGAGAACTGCTATGAAGAATAGTAAAGCAGGGTAAGAAGACGAGGAGGAGCTGTGGGGAAGGCCTCTGAGAAGGGGACACGCAGGGTGACATGGCAGAAGCGTTCTGCAGGCTCTGTGGGTCTAAAGGGCATGAGTCACATGCATGGCCTTCGGAGCCGGACTGCCCAGGCTCCTCGCCCAGGTCTCCAACCCTGCTGTCTTGGGCAAGGCACCTGGAAAAAAAAAAAAAAAGACTTCCACAAATTTAGGAAGAGTGTGGAAGTTAGACCTGCTTGATCTGGGAAGTAAAACAGAGGCTCTACTCAACCATAAATCCTGTCCAATGACCCCACGCAGGAATGGAGACTCCCATCTCCATGCATTTCAGATAAGGGTAGGGACTACAGCTGTTTGACCCAGGAAACCAAACAGCTGCTCTGCTCAGCCAAAAGCCTACCACGTGGCTTCACCCTGACAGGGAGTAAATCCTCAATTGTTCATTTCTAAGGAGCATAGCCTCTGGTCCTACCTGTCCTGAGCAGTGACTCTACCTTACCTCAGAGCCCAGCTTATGGCCTTGCCAAACTGCAGATTTCAAACAGCAGGATTTCCTAGCCAGGACTTATATCCTATGACTGTTTAGGCCAGATTGCATCACAGGACCTAGTCAGCAACTTTGGCTTGATAGCAGAACTCAGTGGTTTCACCAGACAACAGAACCCAGCCAGTAGCCCCACCCAACACTAGAGCAAAGGCAGTAGTTCAACCAATTAAAGAACTCACAACAAGCTTGGCATGCATGGAGTCATACCAGCTGTCCTTTCCAGAATCACAAGCTAAAAATAAACTAAGTACTAAAGGTCAATCCCTGCCAAAGAACACATATAAAGGCCAGAAGAGGGAGCTGTCTCCTAAAATGCACAGATAACAATGCAAGACACAGGATTAAGAGGAATCAGGAAATCATGACACCTCCAAAAGAAATTAATAAATTTCCAATAATGGGCCCTAAAAATGGAAAATTATGAAATGACTGACAAAGAATTCAGAATAAACCACTTAAATAAGTTTGGTTCAGTAAACTACAAGAATATACAGATAGAAAAATAAAATTTAGAAAACAATACATGAAGTAAGAATTTTAACAAAGAAATAGAAACAATAAAAAAGAACCAAATACAAATCCTAGATATAAAGAATACAATGATTGAACTAAAAAATTTAATAGAAAACTACAACAGCAGATTTAATCAAGCAGAAGAAAGAATCAGTGAGCTGATAGAACATTTGAAATTATCCAGTCAGAGGAACAAAAAAACAAAAGAATGAAGAAAGCCTACAGGCATTATGGACAACATCAAGAAACCAAATCTTTCCATAATAGGAGTAATTGCTGAATGAGAAGAAAAAGAAAAGGGGCCAGAAAGCATATTTAAAGAAACAATGGCTGAAAACTTCCCTAATCTGGGGATAGATGCCAACATTCAGGTACAGGAAGTTCAAAGGTCTCCAATTAAATTCAACTCAAAAAGGAGTTCACCAATACATAATAATCAAACTATCAAAAATCAAATACAGCCAGGCTGGTGGCTCACGCCTGTAATCCTAGCACTCTGGGGGGCTGAGGCGGGAGGATCGCTCAAAGTTTGGAGTTCAAAACCAGCCCGAGTAAGAGCGAGACCCCATCTCTACTAAAAAATGGAAAGAAATTAATTGGACAACTAAAAATATGTAGAAAAAAAAATAGCTGGGCATGGTGACACATGCCTGTAGTCCCAGCTACTCGGGAGGCTGAGGCAGGAGGATCACCTGAGCCCAGGAGTTTGAGGTTGCTGTGAGCTAGGCTGACACCATGGCACTCTAGCCCAGGCAACAAGTGAGACTGTCTCAAAAAAAACAAAATCAAATACAAAGAAAAAATTCTGAGACCAGCAGAATAAG
>CAUYRT010095601.1:0-44868 GCA_963574885.1 Lepilemur ruficaudatus
AAGATTGGCTGTTTAAAACTCTACCAATTCTAATTCACATTTATTTTAGGCATGATACTTGGGCTCAGAGAATGTAAATTAATTCAAGGTTAGTTCATATTACAATTGCATTTTAGAATATCTGGGTTTTTAGAAAAAAAAATCCATAAGAAAAATAATACTACACATCCAACTCACCAATGGGCAAAGTAAGGAGAACAAACAAACAAACAAATAAAATATAAATTAAAATATAAATAAAAATATAAATATAAAATTAAATTTTAAAATATAAATATAAATATAAAAATATAAATATAAATATAAAATGTAAAGTATAAATGTAAAAAGAAAATGAGAACTGTAAAAATATGTATCTGCTGTGTTACTAGTGAAGGAGTCTTTAAGCAGAATAGGCAAAAATCATAAAAAATTTAAGAGCCATAAAACAAAATAAAGTTGCTTATAATATGTAAAACATAAAATTATTACTATCTATAACATATAAAGTGCTTGTTAAAGCCATTTTTAAATGAATATGGCAATACAAACTAAGCAAATAACAGCAAAACAATTCACTGAATACAACTGAAGCCAACAGGCAAGAAACACGAGAAGGTAAGTTCACATCTATTAATATCCAAAGAAATAGATATTAATACAATATATTTTTTCATAATAAACTAGTAAAGATTTTCTTAAACTGTGATGCAAAATTTTGCCTCAGGAGTTCATAACAGGCACTAATATGGTGATTTTGATGGGAAATTAATGATATGTGGCCATTTATCAAAATCAACGTCTTTAACTCATTTATTTCACTTCTAGGAATTTGTCCTAAGAAAATAATTAGAAAAGTAGAGAAAGATTTAGATATAGGGAAGTTCATTACTTTTATTTTTTAAGAAGTAACATAAACCATTTAAGTAAAGCATGTAATATCCATGTACGACTGTGTCATCAGGACAGAATGGGTAGGGAACAGGGAAAATACAGTATTACATTGAAAATGTATTACAATGGAAGTGCAAAAAGACCTGGAATAAACATCAAAATTTTACTTCTGCTTATCTATACTTAGCGGCCTAATAGTTCTTTTTAACATGTTATTGCAATTTCAAAACCATTTATATTGTTTTTACAATGAAAAGAACAAAAATAAAATAAGGATCTATAAATGGAAAAATGCAAATATTTGAAGATGTTTGTAAAATGTTATTAAAATCCACAGAGAAAGTATGGTATTGCCTCATTTATTCATTCAGATCCCAAAAATTCAACAGAAGCTTGGGGACTGCCGATTAACTTGCTAGTTACTGCATAAACACCATCAATTTTAAGAACAGTTTTATAAGAAAGTCAGCAGATAACTGACT
The DNA here is from genome assembly GCA_963574885.1 of Lepilemur ruficaudatus. Taxonomy (NCBI): domain Eukaryota; kingdom Metazoa; phylum Chordata; class Mammalia; order Primates; family Lepilemuridae; genus Lepilemur; species Lepilemur ruficaudatus. The sequence continues at coordinate 1,356 of CAUYRT010095601.1, forward strand.
CATGACCTCCCCAACAGCACCCGACTGTGAAACAACCCAGTAAGGAAATGTTCTCCTCCTGGCAGAGAATAACCTGGTGACAGCCTCCGTGCCACAGGAGATCATGATCCCTCCCTCAGGCTTTTTTTGAGGGGAGAAAAGATTCCAAGCTGTGACCTTATGGGTAAGGAGCAGAAGGCATGCTGTTGGGGAAAAGGCTTCAAATATAATATGGATATTGCCCTTTTCTCAGCTCAGGGAGCAGTATTGCATGTCCCGGACAATGTGAAACCACCTATTTACAAAGACAGATGAAAACACCAGTGGAAATATTATAGCTAAGACCCTTTTTAAGTAAAATTCAGTAAATATACTATTTCTGCTCCATTGAAATTCATGGAGCATGATACCATCATGAATATGAGATATACTGTGAAAAGGAACATTAAAGTCATGCACAGCATTTTCAATGAAAAATGAAAGTTGTGAATACAAACAACTGTAGATAAATGTAGGCACATCTATAGCTGGGAGATTATCCTAAGCAGAGTACCACAGTTTTTAAAAAATCAGATGAAATTTGCCATGGGGAAAAAATCATTTATTAAAGAAGTATATTCAACTGAAAGGCAATTATCAAACTTCATTAGTATAAAATTAAAAATACTAGCTTATGACATTTAAGATTAAAATATTGCAATGTAACTAAAAATCTGAGTGTTAAAAAATTCAGATAACATTCTTCTAATAATTCTTGGACAAAAAGTAAATGCCTTATGTTTTGAAATTAAATAATCACTTTTATTATCAGATAATATTTCAACATATATTGGTAAAAATGGGACCCTTGAAATAAACATTCAGTGTAAATGCAAATCTATCATAATCTTAGACTTTATAGACATCAATAATGATGAAGAATCAAGCTTTATTAGAAAACTTTGACTTACTAAAGTTATTCCTTTGGTATTAAGTACGTAAACAGTCAACAGTTTGATAGAAAAATTTAGTCTTGTGGATCTTAGATGAAGAGAATGATATTAACTTCTTCATGTAACAGTGGAACTGTATCCTTAAATCAATTTCTTATGATAATATGTGATTTTTTTACTCTAAGGTTTCTCAACCTCAGCAGTACTCACATTTGGGGTCAGATAATTCTTTACTGTGAGGGACTGTGCACTGTAGGCTGTTTAGCATCATCTCTGACCTCTACCCACTAGAAGCCAGGAAGCACACACTTACCCACCCACCCAGCTGTGATGTTCCAAAATGTCTCCAGACATTGCCAAATAGCACCCTGGGAACAAATTACCTGAGGTTGAGATTCACTTTTCTATAGTAATGTTTGACTAATTACATTTGCTATTTTAAATGTTTATAGACTTCAGTGTTTATATACTGGTATTTTCAAGAAATTTGATCCACTTACTTATGTGACAGAGAAACTAAGTGTTAGAGAAGTTACAACCTGCCCATGAATCCTAAGCAGTCAAGCTAAAAGTAGAACAAGCATTTCCTAACCACATGATCAGTGCTATTTCCTGTCCCAAACATCCTCACTAATAGAGTATTTGTAACTTTATCTGTATATTTTACAGTTGTGAGAGGCTCTGCCTTGAAATTTTACATTCTCATATGTGCTTTCTCATTTGATTTTCACAGTAAATTTTTAATTTATTTTGTTCATTTTAGAAAATTCTGGCCCACAGGGGCTCAGTGATATCAGCAAAGGTCTCAGGACCATGTTTTAACTCAAGGTATCAGTATTGTGCTTCAACTCAAGACATGTAATTCTGAATCTTGTGTTCATTCCATTACTCATTATAGTGTCATTAGTCTAATATTGGGGGTTTTAGAACTCTAGTCTGAGCATCACTAGTTTCTCTGCCCTGTAATAAAAAATAATTTTGCCAACTAACCTTTGTTTCATGACATTCATATAATATTAATCCAAGATTTCTCAAACACCCAAACTCAACTCATTAAATTCAGTAACATATACAACCTATCTATCTCATAAAATCTTTGTGATGTGTTTCAATCACATATATGTGTTAGGAAAACAAATAGAAAAAAAGTCAAAAAATAGAGTATTCATATTTTCCCTCTGTCAATTTAATTTTAATAGATAAAAGTGAAAAGATATATATGTCTAGACACTTACCTAATTTGCTCATATGTTATGACAAAAACAGATATTTCTAAACTCAACATGCTTTATATCATGATCTAAATTGAACAGAATATGAGTTAAAACTTAGTCATTGTGCTACAGTGGGGAGAAAAATATTGTGTTCTTGTTCTTAGTTGGAGACTTGTACCAAAATATCGGCAATCCATGAGAAATGATAATTTGAAAAAATCATATAAATTTCTTTTAAAATTTCAGTCTGTTTTAAAATATATTTCATTAATACATTTGTATTAAACTGGCTTATTCTTATCCCAAAACTATTGTTACCTTTGGTGTTAGTGCGCATAAGCAGTTATTTTTCTTTTCATTAAATAGAGACTACTATATGGCACTAAAATTTGAAGATCTCTCACCACCAGAAACTTGTTTTAAGTTTTACACTATTTCTCCCAAAGTAAGCATTCTTTGATGACAATAGCTTACCTCCTCTCTATGCTCATCACCTGACTGCTGGATATACCACTTAATAGATGCTTGTTGGGATTTAGGAATGCATTCCAGAAAGGTAGAGTTAAATTCAATGCCAAAAATCACCTTTTCATCAGCAGTTTCATGACTAGTGCCTGGAAAGCAAACATGGAATAAGAGATTAACCTTGACCTGATTTTAAAAACAATGGGAAAATAGATTAATTTAGAACAGATGCCATGGAGAAAGAATCACACACATTATTAAAGAAAAGGGAAATTCATCTTAGAATATTGTCACTTCAGACAAATATTATCCAATAGACAGATTTTTAAAACTCTATCCCTGTATTATAATTTTTACTCTTTCCTCAATACATTACCTATGTGCAGTTGATTTTGAAAAATAATAATTCACAAGATCTCCCTCTACACATTGAGTATTTTTCTCTGAGCTGAATAAACATTTTGCATCTTTTAATGCTTTAACACTTTTTGTTTATATAAAATACGAGCAATTTTGTAGATAGTTCTGAAGGAGCAATTTACTTCACTTTTAAAGAGAAATTCTATTATGAATTGTTCCATAGAGCTGATTAGATAACATTAAGAAATTTTGATGTCAGGGATGTAAGCACTGTGATCTGTATTTGGTAAAATTCTATAATGATAATAATTCTCTAATACTCAGAATCTGGACCTTATCTGTACTATCTACCAAAGCTTTTTTACTTTTATGCAGAAGGATTCTCTAGCCCACCATGCATTTGCTGTGAGAAAGTTAATGGCATGCTAAAGGAACAATGTCTCAGATACCTTATTCTTAAAAGTCAATGCGTCATCTGAAATACATTCCATCTAGAGTACCCAAAGGCTGTGTGCCATCTAAGATCTATAGCTCTAATTTAGTCAAATAAAAAATGACAGCTGTTCAGCCTGACCCAAACATGTTCTTTTTCCTCATATATTCAGATATCTCAATTTTACAGATGATCCTACTTAGCATTTTAGGCATCAACCAAAGAGTAAGACTTAAGGGACCATGTGAATCCTAAACCTCAGCAAATGGTTGAATACACACATACTCAATAGTTCATCTTCATTTTAATAAACTTCTTTTGATTTTTTTTTAAATAATGGCCATTCTGACAGAGGTAAGGTGGTATCTCATTGTAGTTTTAATTTGCATTTCCCTGATGGTTAGTGATGTTGAGCATTTTTTTATGTGTTTTTTGGCCACTTGTTTATATTTTGAAAAGACTCTGTTCATGTCTTTCCCACTTTTTAATAGAGTTATTTGTTTTGTTCCTGCTGATTTGATTGAGTTCTTTGTATATTCTGGATATTAGTCAATTAATGAGTGGAAAAAGAAAATGTGAGATATATATATATATATATATATATATATATATAATAGAGTACTACTCAGACACTAAAAAGGAATGAAATAATGCCTTTTGCAGCAACTTGGATGAAACTGGAGAACACTAATTTAAGCAAAATATCGCAGGAATGGAAAAACAAACACCATATGTTCTCACTAATAAGTGGGAGCTAAATGACGGGTATACATGCTCATATAGTGGTGTAAAGGATATTGGAAACCAAAAAGGTGGGATGTGGAGGGCGAGGAATAAAAATGTACCTATTGGGTACAATGTACACTATTTTGGTGTTGAGCACACTGAAAGCCCTGACATGAGCATTATTCAAGTCATCCATGTAGCAAAGACACTTGTACTTCCTTAAATATTTTGAAATTAATAAAACCCAAAAAAAAGAGTTAAAAAATAAAAGCTAAAACTAAAAAAAAAAAAAAGAAAAGAAAAAGAAACTTCCTTTGAACTTGTGTTTTACCAGCAAGGATTAAGTTAAGCATGCTGTCTCCATTATGAATTAACCTCTTCTGACCTTCAAAATGTGTTGATTCCATTTAAAACCTGCAATCTATCAACTATCTCTACCAATTCAACTGATTATATCTGCGATTTTCACAGTTAATAAATTCCTAATTCAAAGAAAGATCACTGGTGCTGATCACGGAGGAGAAAAACAGGCATTCTCTTATAGTAACAGATACTCTTTCCCTGAGACAGGGTCTTGTCAACAAAGCAGGGAGGATGCAGGTTGATAGTTAGGTTATGGGACAAGGGCTCAGGAGAAACTCAGTTAGACTGATTCAAACAAAGAATCAGTCAATTTGGAAAAAGGTAAATTAGTGAAATCAACTGGAAAATAAAATAGCTGATTATCTGAAAGAATTTTTCAAATCAGTAAAAATAACATCTCTGGTAAAAAAAAGTCATTGCTTCATCAGTTTCACTGCAATGAATTTATTGTTGCTTCCAATAATGTTTGCTCAGTTTCTGAGTTTTAAATTCTTTATTTTTAAATTTTCAAAAACTATATATATATAGGCATGATGTGTACATGTGTGTGTGTATATATGTATACACACATGATATATCTTTAAATATTCCTAATCCAAAAATCTGAAATCAAAAATGCTCCAAAGCATTTTGTTCAAAACATTTTGAGCACAGACATGACACCACAAGTGGAAAATTCTACTCCTGACCTCATGTGATGGGTTGCAGTAAAAATGCAGGTATGCGACACACTTTATATGTGAATGAGTGTAAGAAAATACTTGCTTATTGGTAGTATATGAATTCAGAGTCAGGAATGATGATGATGCCAAACAACCAGAGACTTTCCACATAGGTGACTGATAATGGTGACACCTTTGCTTTCTAGTGGTACAATGTACATGTAAATTGTTTAATGCACAAAATTATGAAAAATGTTGTAAAGAGTTACCTTCAGGATATGTATACAAGGTGTATCTGAAATATAAGTGAATTGTGTATAGATTTGGGTCCCATTCCCAAGATATTTCATTATGTATATATAAATATTCCAAAATAAAAAAAAAATCAGAAATAGAAAACACTTCTGGTCTCAAGCATTTCAGATATGGGTACTCAACTTGTTTTACTCTATTATGAACTAATTTTTAAATGTGCAAAAGTTGTATACGGTAGTATAATAGTTAGAATATCTCCTCACTACATGTAAGATTATTCAGAAGAGAATATTTTAATCTTCCAGATTGCAATAAAATTTTTTCCCATGGTGAAATACCTGGAATATTTCTTTATAATAAATATATGACATATTATTAAAGTGTAAGCTCAGATATGTTTAACAGTGTTAAACATAACTCATCTACATGCATTCCTGATTTTATATCATTAATAATCATGCAATATCATAGCTTTTAACAATTAAAGTAATGAACAAAGAAAGGGAAGAGGAAGAAAAAAAGAAACACCTATTTGCTAATTATTCAAGATGGATTATCTAGTAAAGTGTAACGCACATTTATGGTAGATTAGAGACAAGTTATTTAGTTTGTAAATACCCTGGTAATTTCTACTTTAAATTCCACAATTGGTTCTCTGCCCTTAGTCTGTCACATTCCAATCCATTATCTATGTAAGTAGCAAAACTTTTATTTAAAAAATAACTTTTCTGAGAAATATGAAACAGCTATCACCTATAAGGTAAACATAAACTTCATAAAATGACATAAAGATCATTACAAACTTACCCCACCTATCCAAGGTCTTTCTGATTTTAATTATTGTTACTTCATCTACTTTGTGAAATTCAAGTTTCTCCTTAAGGCATGGCTCAAATGCTGTCCATCTGCATATACCTGTCTTTACTCATCTATTATGCAAATATTCTTGGGCCCCTTACACAGTGGCATTGTTTCAAATGCTGGGGTGAATACGACACAAATTTGTTTCCTTCAAGAAATATATATGCTAGTAACAGAGATGAAGTAATGAACTAAATTAATAAAGGCAGAATATAGTAATTGGTAGTATCTGTTACAAAAAAAAAAGAAGAAGAAAATTAGGGAATATCCAGTGGACAGGCAAAAAGATATTTCAGATAGGGTGGTCAGAAAAGGTCTCTCTGGGGATTAACATTTAAGCATAGAAGCAACTGACGTAAAGAAGAACATCTGAAAAGAAGAGTTCTTCAGGTACATAGGACAACAAATGCAAAAGTGTCTTAGGCAGTAACCAGATTGGTGCTTTTGCAAAAGAGAAAGCCAGTGAGTGAATGTTGCAACAGCAATATTGAGAGAAGGTCAAAGAATGTGCCAGAGACCAGGTCAAGTAGACTCTTACAGGTTATGGTAAAGGCTGTGGATTTTTCACTAATTATTCTAACAAGCTAGTGAAAGATTTTGAGTAAGGGAATGGCATGCTCTGACTGAAGTTTTTAAAAAGATTACTCTGTCTACTAAGTGAGGTATAGATGAAGGGGTATAAGCAGGGAGGGAGGAAGGGAGACCAGTGAAACTGCTATTAAAAAGGTACTGTGGCCTCAGTTAGGTTGGCGTCTATGGAGGTGATGAGAAGTAGTGGACTTTGGTCATACAACCAGAAGGACTTGCTGAGAGGTTGGTTATAGGATGTAAAAGAAAGGAAAAAATATATATAAAGATGACTCCCAGTTGCTTTTTGACCTAAGTAGCTGAGCAAATGGTGGTGCCATTTATTAATATGGGAAAAACTGTAAAAAATAGGTTTTAGAGAAGATATTATAATTCTTTCTCAGATATAAGTTTGAGATGCTAAGTAGGTATCCAAGTGGAGCTCTTGGGTAGGCATATAAGCATTCACCTCTGGCACATAGGGGTGAGTTCAGATCTAAACTATGAATTTGGAACAGCACGCTATTGCATGGAAGTCAAAAGAAGAAAATTTTTCAAAAAAGAGAGAGTTAAGGATTAAGTAGGAATGAGAACTGAAAATTGGCCATTGGATTCAGCATGGAGGAAATTGCTGGTGACCTTGACAAGAATGGATTGGGCAGATGCTGCTGCCGATTATTAGGAAAGACTGTGTGCAAAGGGTTACAGCAAGAAGGGGACCTCATGGTGAAGGGGAGACAGTAATTGGGAGTGCCTAGGGCAGCAACTGTGTTTTGTTTCATTTCTTTATAACATTTATCATCATCTGGAAAAGGATTTACTTTATTTGTTTTTTCTATATTGCCTCCTCCATCCCCTAATGCACACTTGAATATAAGTATCATGAATGCACAGATTGTCTTCTTTTTTGTTCATTGCTTTGTTCTCAATACCTATAGCTGTTTCTGATAAATCTCATATGGATATGCAAATAATTGCATACACAGCACACAGTAACAATTGCTAAAGAAAACATTAGACAGGCAATGAGTCACCTATACATTACAATGAGAAGTCAACACACTATTCTGGACCGGAGCTTATTTTTCAGAAGAATTATACTTTGAGTTAAAAATAACTTTGTTTTTAAATCAAGAAAACACTGCCAGACCACCAGTTTTAGACTATGAAATTTGGGTTATTTATATTACTGTTGGGATGGTTACTAACAATGTGATAAAGAAAAGTGCTTTTCTTCCACCAGTTTTGTGTGTGTGCGTGCGCGTGTGTGTGTATGGTGCGTATGTATGTGTATATATTTTTTTATCTTAAGGCAGGGCTTGAGAGTGAAGAGTAACTAAAGCTCTAGAATATATATACATATATATATTTTTATATATTTTTTTCTTTGTTTCCAGACTCATTCATCAGACCTCTTTATTTCCCACCCTTCCCCTCTCCTACTCAGACTTTCATGATCTTCTATCCTATGAATTTTTTTGTGAACAATATAGCCTCCGGTGATCTCTCTTTTGCTAAATTCCCATATCACTAATTGTGCCTTATGACATCTCCCCAAAGAATCATAAGCTCTCTACGGAGTTACTTTGTCTCATAATATACCCAGGACAATTACATGCATGCGGAAGTCACTTAATAAATCTTTACTGATTGAATGAACATATAAATTAATAAGTGAATACAAATAAAGTATAGGCTGCCTCAAACTTCTTTCTAATAAGTACCTATGCTTTTATCAGACTTTTCTGGGAGGTCTCTGAGTTTACTCTAAATGTCCAAATGTTTTTGACTATATCCTGCTTTATCTCTAATGGCAGTTTTCAAACTTTACAAGGATGGATACGGCAGTAAAAAAAGAAACAAAGCTACAGTATAGGAATTTTAAAAGACATATGAAACAAATAATGATATAACAAAAGATCATTCACTTAGGCACATAGACAGGGGTTGATTTATAAAATTTCCTAGTTGCTCTTTGAGAACATAAGGATTACACAAAATGAGATCTTCCTGTATATACATGTTTCAACTCATATAAGTCAAGAGACACACAAAGACTAGGCTTAGCATTTTAAATGGCAGAAAAAGCATATTAAATCTGTACTTACTGTCTTCTATGTCCCAGCACTGGGTGATTGGGTCCCCATACTTTACATCTTGGCGTCTAGCTCGCCTATAGAAAGGGGGTTAAACTGATGAGAACTTCAAGCACGATAATCAGAATATAGAAAGGATACATCTAACACTAATAACAGATGCAGAACTATGCTTATCTTACTGCTCAACTTAAATGTAGGTCAATATTCCAATCAAACTAACATTAACTCAAATGCTACTGGTAGTGGAGTCCTAGTAGAACATATACTGTTTGGGCAATGAGATTACCTGAATTTTATTTAACTACTATTCTTTTCTTTTTGTCTGATTTTTGATGAATTATTCAATGGAACAGTTTGAATATAAATTTAATCCAGGTTTTATATAACTAAAATGAGGGTAATTATTCCTACCCTTTCAAGTCACTGGGAAATAATAATATATAAAAGAGCTTCAATCAGTGGGTAATAAAGTATACACAAATACAAAACACTTTTTCCTATAAATATCCATTATTACATAAATTTGATTAGGCAACAAATTAAATGCTGTTACTTGAAAAAGAATTACAAGTTTGATATGGTATGTCCACCTATTATTTCCATCTTCTGACATGTAGCTCAAATTGTTTTCTGGTAGTTGTGATAATAACAATGATGATGATAATAAATAATGGTTTTTGCATTATGACACATATTTTCCTTAAGAGAAAATAGTAATTATTATATAAAAAAGAAAAAAATCTGCTACATCTTAAGCATGTTAAGCATGTCTTACACTCTTACATTATTTTATATTATCTTATATTATGCTAATATAAATCTTATATTAATATATATCTTATTATATTAATGTATATCTTATATATTACATTTTACATTATTTTATATCTTATTTGCTTTGGCTATTTTATTTTGCCACTTCAGAGATAAGAGAAGAACCATAAACCTTCTGCAATATCTAAGGTGTTCCTTAAGGGCAATGCTGACCAGATGACAGCCCTGTACAAGATTCATCCATTGTGAGCATGTTTTGGCTCACATGCACATCATGTTAGGTAAGGAAAAACATCCCAATGGCATATCTGTAAGATCAGAGAAACAGTCTTGGGAACAAGAAGAAGAAAAAATTATGATGGTATAAGGTACATAAGGTTAAGAATGTTTTTATATCTTGGCTTCTTAAAGAACAGGGTCTATTCATCATATTGAAGGCATCTCACCAACTAAGGAGAATTCTTGTTTTTTAGCTTCCAGAAAAGACGAGCATATTATTGGCTGAAAACTATAACAAAATGTTGGTGACTTTTTTATTTTGACTTGTTATAATCATATCTACCCATTTAAATTTAATTCAGAGATTTCAGCCAATATAAAATGTTTCCAATTTTAGGCAGTATTTGCTGCGTATTATATTATATATTCAATCTGTGACTCCCAAGATTTTAGAATTTAACGAATCAGTAAAATTTCAGAAAGAAAAAAAGTGTACATGTGGTAGTGAGACTAACATATGCTTGCCAAGTTATCTTAATTGGTTAAAAAAAGACTTAAAGAATAAAGGAACACCACACACAATTTGCTGACATTTTACCTAGATGGAAATATACTTTGAACAATACTTTATAAAATAATGCTACTATAACCCACATCTAAAAATAATTAATGTATGATATTTACCTAACATCAGGCATATTGATGGGCATTCATTCAGATTGTTTCAAGTTATTTTGTTATTAAAGATAGATAGAGCTGAAATGAACATCCTTAACCATACAACTTTGTGGACCTTTTTGCACATGTGTGTATAGAATAAATTTGTAGGTGGGAATTGTTGGCTCAAAATAGTGGTTATGTCTAGGAGCACATAAAGCAATGAACTGCAAAGAGTGAGGTAACAGTTTGTTGTTTAAATATATCTGAATGGCAGAAATTGACCAAATTAGAGTTACTAGAGTAAAAACAAAATTGTACCAAGTCACCAGGATGTACTGTGGGTGGTATATAATCTGTGCTTTTACAAACACATATTTAAAAATTATTTGCAAAACAGTCGTTATGAGTATACACATATTTACAAATAAAAATGGAGGAAGGGAGGATTATAAAAAAGGTAGTGAATAAAAACAAATTTTAATGGTGTTTGAATATAAATGAAGGAAAAGAATATAAACAGTGTATCAATTTTTTTTAAAGTTCTACGTTTCAGAATTTCAGCATATCTGTTTTACTCTCCTTCAAAATTCAGTTTTATGTAAAACTATAAAAAGATTTATTTCAATATTTCTTCCACCGACCATATTTTGTATATATTTTCTTTTTGACTTAAACTACAAGACAATGATTTGTGTGAGATATTCACCTTACAGAAAGGAAGGTTTCATATTAACTCAATGCACGTCTTACCTTTTTGAAGTAGGTGCGTATCGAGAGCATGCATTTCCATCCCAGGCACAGTAGGGGTCTCTGGCAAGACAACAGTCTGCACAAGCTTTCCCGTAAGTGTCGCATCTGTGCAAGGAGAGCTGAACCAATCCATCCCGGGAACCAATGTACAATTGTTGCTGCAAATGGGGCAAAACAAATGAATTAGAAGCACCTTTCAGATAGTCTTAAAAACTTTGTTTTCTTGAATACCACATGATACATTTAAATCTGTTTCTCTAAGTGCCCACCCCTTGTAAACACTTGTACAGAAACACAACAAAGAGCAAAATAAGTCAATCTCTTCTACCCCTGGTAGGACAGTGGTTTGAAGATGCCGATACTGAAAAGGACAGCATTCTAAAGCGTTGAGTAAGCTTGGCAGTAAATTATGAAGGTCAAAAACCAGCTGCTAGATAGGAATTAAGATGTCAAATTCTTTCTCAATAGTAGAAAATATACCTTGGTAGATTATATCAAGCACAGATGCTATAGGCAAACCTGAAGGTCTTCCCCAGCCGTGGCTCCTGACATGAGAGATGACCGAAAAGAGATTTACAAAACTTTCCTCTGGTTTTAATTAACCATTTCATTTGTTAATGAAGTACTGGTCCCCAAAAGGACAGGGGTTGTAAGTGGGAGAGAAAGCATTTGGTGCCACTCTAGAGAAAGTGTTGAAGCAGGCTTGAGAGGAGCCATGTCACAAAGAAGAGGCTGCAGGATACTGAAAAACTCAGCAAATAAAATTCAGTTTTGAAAATAAGCCCAGAAATAAATACACTACTGACTTGTCTTCATTTGAGTGTCTGTGGTAGTGGGGGTAGAGAGGGAGGGACGATGCAAATGAATAAGCCATAGCCTGTGCCTTTAAAGAACTCATGGTCAACCCCAGGGGCCCATGCCAAGCTTTAAATGAAGGAAAAGCAGCTTAGAAGTAAATATTGGCAATAAGCAGCATACATGCGCTCAACTTGCAGAAATCTGTCTTATACCTCTATCGCCCATTAAACTGTCAGTTAAGACTTTCTAGTTGCTAAATGCAATGAACACTGTTTAACATTTGTTTTGCTTAAATTCTCCACAGTGTTTGACACTAATGACAATATGCTCCTTGAAACTCTCTCCACTTTCTCCCGTTCTCCCTCTTTAAGTCTGCTTTTGTAATTTTTTTTTCACACTAAATGTTGGGTTTCCCTCTTTCCTATTCTCATTTCTTTACCCTTTTTATTCTCTAAAGGTTCAGAGTATCTTGAAAACAACATAAACATGAACATAATGACCCCCTTAAATCTACTCCTCCTGCCCTACCTTGGCAAGAAGCACCATCACTCACCCCGTTACCCAAGACAGAAATCTGGCAGTTGTCTTTGAATCTTCTGTCTCTCACGTTCAATCTGTCACCACATCATTTCCATTCTCTCATGTACAATTTTCTAATCTATTTCCTCCTCTCCCTCTCCACCGCCACTGCCTTTGTTTTAGTCCTTATCATTTCTTTCCTGGATTACTTGTAAGTGTCCTATTTCTGCCTGGCTTCAGCCTTGTTTTCCAGCAACCCCCATCTCTCCACCAGAACCCAATCTATCTTTCACACTGCCACAGCAGACTGATTTCTCTAAAAAGAAAATCTTCTCAGGACACCCTCCTGGTTATAATCTTTAAAGGTGTTCATTGCTTTTCTTTTCTTTTCTTTTTTTTTTTTTTTTTTTCCAGACAGGTTCTCCTTATGTTGCCCAGGCTGGACTTGAATTCCTGGGCTCATGTGATCCTCCCACCTCAGCTTCTTGGGAAGCTGGAACTAGAAGCATGAGCTTCCTAAACACCCAGGGGATTTCATTATCTTTAAGATGCATCGTTAAACTTCTTAGGAGGACATATAAGGATGTGCCTAATCTTGCTCTGGCTTACTTCTCCGGATTTATTTCCATCCTCCTTCCCCCTTAAACACACATATGTCCCTGGCTCTAAAGGAAACTAACTTATTAGAACAACCTATGGTCTCTCTTCACACCTTTGCAAATGTTCGCCCCTTTCACTTGGCATAAGCTCCTCCATCCCATCCCCCTCTTAATTTATCTGTTTGTTATTATTATTATTAATAGCATGCTCCTCTGTCTCTCAGCTCTACTGTGAGCTTCTGGAAGTTAATGGCTATGTCATTCATTCCCTTTTGTACCCTCTAAGCACAGTGGTAGGCCTTTAAGAAATAAATGTTGAATGAATGAAGAGATTAATGGAAAAGACCTGAAGAAGAAACCTATTTAGAACATTCCTTAATAGTCACTCTGCCATATGAGGCATAGTAGATAAAGACAATTTTAGAAACACCTTAATGTTGAACATCTTATCACATGACTTTCTTAAACCTTGAGGGTACAAATAAAAATGGTAATGCAAGTGTGAATCTCTAGAACAAATTGGCATTTGGAGTATCATATCAGAGAACTATGAAGTCATATTCAACATTGTTATCATTTTCATAATTGCTGACTCTTCACTTCATGCTTATAATGTCCCAGCTCTCTGTGTAGAATTTTACATGCAGCATCCTATTTAAACTCCCAATAAACTTACAATGTAGGTATTGTTTTTCTAACTTTACTGTAAAGGAAACTGATTCTGAGAGTTTGATACTAAGTGGTATTTTGAAGGCCAGCTGTTATTGGGCTATTTGCTACCACAGTCCATATTCTAACCCCTGGACTTCCAGATTAAAACCCTTTGTAAGGGTTAGGGGTGATATTCTACATGATTTTTTTATGACTTTGACAGAAAGACATCCTCATGAGATTAGGAAAGTGAGCTCATTTTTAAAGGCCAAAGGAAGGGAAGAATATATTGTTCAATTAATGCAATTAGGTTCCATTTCTCCCAAGGCAAGGCTCAAACAATGGTCATTAATCAATTAAACTAGAAACAAATGATCTAAAACTTTTTATATTATTTATAATTTAATTTCCAATTTCAATGGATTTTTCTTCAAATGAACTTTTGATTCAAGCAACCTGTTGCTTCTGTGGATAATTTTTATACAAAAATTAGAAAGTACCTGCTTTGGAGACAACTCCATGTTCAATATGATCGACGGGTGCTGAAAATAGAAGTTACACGTCAATAAAGATAATCATTAACAGGCCTTTTTATTAACCAGTATGTTGTTTTATCTTACACCAAAGATCACTGAAGTAAACTCTGCTATATAAGGGAGAAAAGGATCTCATTGTTTGCTATTTTCTTCCAATGTGTAGTGGTTTTAATTTAATAGAAGTGAAAATAGTTACTGAAAGTATCTTATTAAAGAAAAACTACCTTAACATATAAGGAAACATTCTGCAATGAAAATTGTTCCCAGTTACTCATAAGTTTCTCCTTCCTCCAATCTGCTTATCTTAACTGCTTCCATATAATTCAAACTAGTGTTGACAAGAACATCTCCATAATTATTTATTACCTCTTTCTACTATTACTTAGATCAGTGGTTCAAAAACTTGTTCAAGTAGCAGAGTTCTGAAAAGTTATAGTGCTCCTTGTAGACGACCATATTCTTTATGGAACACTACACAATATTGATGCCCATGCTTTCATGATATACACTAAAGTCAGTTTTATTTGTAGAAAATATGCAAGATAAAATCAGAAACATGAACACACAAATTGCCAAACAGAATGGTAAAGGACAGAATGTTTTAAAAAAATGCTATCATCTATCTATCTACTATTTATTCATTTCACTCCAGCTAGTATTTATTACTTGGCAAATAGTAGCAAATATAAAAGATTTAAGGAAATCTAAGAAATAAAAATTTTCAGTGAGAAAGTTCTATCTATCCAGTAATGTTTTGTGTCATGAATTTAAAAAGCATGGCCAAACTTACCAAATTATATGCATTAAGTATGTGTGTTTTCTATATATCAATTATACCTCAATAAAGCTGTTTTTAAAAGAAGAAAAACAAAACAAATCATGGCCATTATTTAATCTTTAACAGCAGAATGCAAGCAATTCCTCTGGACCACTGTCTAACACCACTGAATGAGACTTGTTCTAATGTGCCTGTGTGTGTTGTAGGGACTGTATTTTTGGCCTCAGGGTTCACATTTATGTTTGACATCCGGCCTTTCCCTTAGGAGCCACCCAAGATTTTGTTTTGGTAGACACCAGATAGCAGGTCTTGTTCTTGTTAACTCCTTGACCACTATTATCATCACAATGTAAACAGGATCCTGTGGAACTCAGCATGTTAATTAACTTGAGCCCCTCACAGTGGAGGGCTTTATTCCCTTTTAGGCAATAGATGTTTACATGGAAACAATCCTTTTTAATAAACTGTCTCAACAAAAATGTTATTAAAAAACATAGTATATTTTTAAAAAGCTTTTCTAAGGAATAAAATTTTATTTCTAATGCTGTTTTCAGGAAATAATTTAAAATCAAGTTTTATTGAGGATACCAAAAAAATGCCACAATTCAAATTTATTGTTAAAAGTCAAAGACATTCTCTAAACCTGGAGAACTATTCTTGTAGATCTACTAATTCTATTTGGCTGGTGAGAGCAATTTAGCATACATGAAGACTTACTATCATGCAACCTATTTTTTTTTTTTTTAATTTCCTTACAGAAAAGCCGGGACACATGATTTATACACTCTTCAATTTTTTTCAAATTCAATTGGGGAAAAATTGAAAAGCAAAATTTATAAAGTAGAAAAGCATCTGGATAGTAAAAGAGACCCTAGGCTTTCATTTAATGTGGCAATTTGTCTGACTATATGCTTAGAGAATGCAGTAATGAGAGGCAATCCCAGGAGCTCTGAATTCAGTGGTATTCTATAGAGTAAGGTGAGTCCCATTCTAAGTTGCTTATAAAACTTTTTCCATTGCTTAGGGAAAAGAAAAATAAAGGAGCTAATTTCAAACACTTCTCCAGGAAAAGTGATGATGTATTAAAACAAGCCTGCCCTACCTATAACAAAGACAACTCAGTTCCACCATCTTTGCTCCTGGAATGCTGGACTAAATCTTACCTTGAATATCTGTAACTCCTCCAGAACTACCTCTTCCATATCCCACTTGTCCTTTGAAATGCTGACAACCTTTAGGAGGGTTCCAATGTCTGAAAAAGTGCATAACCCATGATCCTGCTGTTTCCATGTCAATATTTAGTTGTAAGCATATTCCTAGAAACAAATTACTCCCTTCATTTCTTTTTAAATGTCTTTCACCAATTAGATTAAATAAAGCAAGCATAAAGAAGTGAAGATTAATGTATATGATTTTGCCCTTCAGAAATATTATAGCTTTTAGCTAGTAGAACATATTTATAGACAGAATATTAAAAGACATATATTCAGAGCATATTCTTTACAAAAGAAATATATATGTTTAGTTTAAATGTTGGTTGAAATGATAACAAAGGTGGAACGAATGTTTTGGGCCTTAATTAAAAAGTCAAAATATATTAAAATAAGCAATTTCTCTTTCCTCCCCCCTCTAGCTCAATGTAATATATACTGATTTAGTAGTTACTATATCCAATTCACCATAAAAGGCAGATATATGTTCTTTTAATGTTAATAAATGGACCAAAAAAAGAAAGAAATCATTGAAGCTATTCGAGGAAAATTACAGCTCACTCTTCAATTTTATTTTGCCTTCCTAATCATTATTAATGTGCTAGAAACTGAAGTTTTGTTTCAATTAGTTCAGTTGAACTTAAAAGACGATACGAGGTTGATAATGTAAAGCAAAAATTGACATTTAGAAGAAAGTCTTAAATACATCCTCTTATATTGCAATTCCACAAGGTGGTATGCTAGTACAGAAAAAAAAATACTTTAGAAAAAAAAAACCCACTTTAAAATTAATTCACACAAAATAGATATTTTTAAACTTCTGAACTGGGTTGGAGGATAGTAACATATACAGTAATGATCATCTTTGTGTAAAATAGTCTGGATTATTTAATCATTTTAAATGACTCTAGGATTTTTGAAAAATATCAAATATACATTTTCCAAATGTCAAAATTGAATATCTATCTTAGCGTTGCTATAATTGTCTCAGTAAAAGTTAGATAGTACCACCTAGTGGTTGAATGACATTTATGGCAGTGAACAGTTGAAGACCTAGGAGTGAGCTTTGGGTGGATAGTGCAAATTAAAAGCCAAACTTATGAGCATTAATAATAAACTAATTATTTCTACTTTTGACTGTTCAGTAGCCCTCTCTGTAGTCTTTGAAAAATCCCTTATTTTTCCAGTTCTTGGAATTACTATCTGCGACATAACCAGGTTTGACAACTGGTGTTCAACTATCTGAGTCTATAACGCACATACTTCCTAATAAACATAATTTTTGTAAAACCAATATATTTTTAAAATAAAATTATTCTACCATTTGTTTGTATTCCTAAATACATATTTTCATCAAAAATATGTTTTTTGAAAACTCATTCATTTCCATTTCTTTATGAAATGCTTGATCCATTAAATTATATAACAGCAGTGCATAGTTTTTAATGATGCATATTATCATTAAATACCATTAGAATTCACACGATATTATTAAATAATACTTTTTAAAATTTTGAGACTTACCAAATAAACAATATTTTTATTTCTGTGAAAAAATTTTTAAATCATTTTATAATTACTGAGTTGGCAGACAAAGAATAAAGTGGGTTTCAATTATGAGAGTCCACAAAATTCATTTTAATCCATAAAAAATTTAAGAGTAGGAAAATAATCTCCAAGAAGTTTCTATTTAAAGGTCTTCACATAATAATGGTTAATGTTTTTGAAAAGCTATCTTGAGTCAACTAAGTCAGAGATTCTCAAAACCAGGTGAAAGGATCCTTTGAGGTAGAGCTTGTCAAGTAGGTGAAGGGAAAGGTGAAGTGTGAAAATAAAGAAATAATACTTTGCCCTACTTTTAGTCCAAAGTCACTCAACAAATACATATTGAGTACCTAACCTATAGTAGGCACACTGCACTTATAATAAACAAATATATTTAGGAGGCTGGGAGATATTTATGAATACAATTTAAAAGCATGTGTTATACAATTTTAAGAAATATTGACAAAGTATTAGCTAATAATTACTCATTTTTATTTTGACCAATAAACGTTTTTGAAGCATTTGTTTTGTTTAATAATGAAAGATTCCTTTGAAAGAAAACACAATCTAGTTTGAGCTTACCTGTTCCAAGAAACATGACATCGTACTGGCCATCTTCTGCAACAACGTGATCCACCACTATCTGTGTCAGCCTGTAATCCACATTGATTCGCTTGAATGTTGGTCCTCCTGCAACTGGGTAGACTGACTTATACATCACAGGGTGCCGCTTTATGAAACTGATGACGTCATCTGGAAAATCTCGGGTGGATTTAATCAGTGGGTCATAGGTTTTGCTTGGACACTGAAAATAAATGTGAAGAAAGACACTGTGCATGTACCTGAGAAATTCTCACTTTCAATAAAGTTTTTAAGGCTTATCATCAATAATATTAAAGGAATGAACAACAGCGTCGATATGGAATCAAGTGTACTTCTAAATCAGTGCACCTCCAATAAATTTAAGTCCAGTTTTCTCCCTCAAAAAGATTGTAAATTATATGCATTCATTTATGTATATGTATAAAATTTCCACAGTGAATTCTTTTCTTATAAACATTATCGTTCCTTTGAAGATTATTGTTTCTAATGAAGATACATGAAATTTAAGTTGAAATAACTGTTAAGAAATCGATCTATAAACCTGAGAAAATATGGGAAACTATCATTTTCAATTTCCTTTGAGTAACTTTATGATTTCAGTTCAACTGAAACCATGTTTATTAAAAATAAAAAGGAACAAATCAACAGGTCAGAAAAATTACTTTCAAAAACACTTTAATAGTTTGAAATTGTAATTATGTAGTTTCTTTTATAGCTGGTGTGAAAATTACACTTTGAACAGTTTAACAGCTCTTCTCCTAAAGGATCTGTGAAGAAACCCTCAGGGGATTTTCCACTTGTGTCTAAAATTGCCTCCCACGTGCCTCTCAGTGTTTACTAAATCAATAGTTAACATAACCTGCCCCCTTGTGGTAAAAATTAAAAAGTTCCTACTAGTCAATGAATTTGAAGTGACTTTATTCAAAAATAAAGAAATCACTTTATAATTAAACTTTTTTCCCACAGAAAATATCTTCTCTTTCAAATCCTAAATCTATTTTATTTTCCAGTATAATTTAGGAAGATACGTCTGACAGAACAATTCTGTTATATTCAAATACTTAATGGACTAATGCATGTTCTTTTGAAGTGGAAAACTTTAGTCGATTGATGCAGGCAGGCATAGAGAAGAAAATGAGTGACATTAGGGAAAGTTTGAACGGAGATTCTGCTTTTCCCTTATTATAGTTTTTAGAAAAGTTGGAAACATAGTCTTTACTAAACTGAACCATTTATACTAGGCACTAATTAGAATCACGCTAAGGTTCCAAAAATAAAATGTACTTCTCAAAGCGTTCAAGAGAGTCATTCTTAGAGGGCCGAAGAGCCTAGAGTTAGTCACAATATATGACTCAATCTTACATGTCTGCTATTAAGAAACTGATCCTTTCTTGATATCTGTTTACTTGTCTCAGGTCTGTAGCAGAGAGATTAGAAATGTCCTGGGTTATTAGCCATTTAGTATTTATCTAGCATATTCTTAACTGAATGTTGGTCTAAAGATCTAAGTCTGTGTGTTCAATTATTATTTCTAGCAGTTAGCCTTCAGCCAAGTGGAATCTGTCAACTCGATAATGGAAGGAACCTTATATTAAATAGCTTAAGCAGAGACTCAAAATGGATATGGAGCTCAAATGATACAAAGCTCCTCTCCAATTATAGGCTGCATGTTTGAGGCTCAGTCAAAGGCCATTCATAGTGGGCTTATCGCATATAATGCCTGTGGTTCAATCTGGTTGGCCTATCATTAAAATCAAAGCAAGAGCAAGATTTTGCCTGCATTACATTTTTGAAAGAGCCCTCCAGCTTAAAAAAAACTCTTTTGACTTTGCAGCTGTAGTTATGCGGTAGTCAAAATTTCAAAAGAAATAATATAATGACATTCAATCCACAAGTTGTGATATCAAATTTTTAAATAATTATAAATTTTAATGTAAGAAAGTGTACTTGAATAAAAATATGAACATTTAGCAAATAAATAAATATGCCAATTTTCTTGATGGCTCACCTCTGACAAAAAGGTTTAAGTGTAATAAAATCTAAGAAAAAAGAAGAGAAGGAAAACCTGGCTTCTATTGACTATTATAAAATGATCTTTGAATATATATTTTTTCTTATGGCAGCTTTTCCTCATGGCATGCTGCCAGTGTTTGGATAAGATCTTTGTCCTCTGGGTTGCTATGCGTGATCTCTCAAGTCTGAGTCTCCACTGTGCTTGCACAAATGAAAATGATTTGGTAGAGATACTCCCTGAGGTTTGAGATAGTATGGTTTGAACCAAATATTGTTATTTTAGTACATTCAAACCAGTGGAATTTTTGCTTTGATATCATATAGCTGTGCGGCACACAGATCTAAAAATAACTTGAGATGCCAAGCAATATAGGCAGGTAAGAGTAAAGTAGGAAAGAAAAATTCCATAGAAGAAAAAGAGAAAGTGTGGGAACTGCTATATCTAAAGCAAATTGTTATATTCAATTATTTATTTTCTTTCAAAAAAATCCTAGAAATTTTTCTTATTGTGGCTGTACCTCCCAGGTATTAAAAACCTGCTGAATTTTTTCCTATGTATGCACTTTTAATTTCTAGCTATCAACACAGTCCATTTGAACATACCATAGGGGGGCCATTTACTTCTGCCTCCAGTTTTCTAACATTGGCCTAACTTCCACCACTTTAGTTCCTGTGAGTGTAGGAAACAAATCAGGAAACTTATCTGTGTCTCTACCTACTGTTTTATAAAACTCAAAGACAGTTTAAAATTTAAGGACAAAGCAAAAGAGAGAAAGATGTTACTGAAATTTTAAAATGCCAGTATCTTGCTAGAAGCATTAATACCATCTCAAGACTAGAAGAGAACCTGCCTAGACAAACCGTGAGATGAAAGGGTAAACCCAACAGCAGCAGCAACCAGCCCTGGTTCAGCACCTATCTCCCATGGCTGGCTGCCATCGCTGGCTAGGTGTGATCGTGTTATGCTTGGCAGGTCTGTGTGTTTGTTTAGGGCTGTTAGTAGTGGAGTGGGAAGCAATGGATAAGAGGAGAGAAAGGGATTTTATCCAACGAGAGATCATTGCCCCTTGGCAAGGCCCCAGACAGCTGTTAAAGGTTTTCTCTCCCTGAGGCTTCAGACTGTTCTCTACAGGTTACAGGGTTTTTTTTAAAACAAATGAGAAAAAAGAATAATGTGCAGGAAGACATGGCACAAAGAAGGACTGAACTAGGCTTTCATTTTCAGCAAACCGTGAAAAATAAACTAAATATGTAAAGGAAGTCTGAGTTTTATTTAAAAAGTAAAAAAACGCAAATGTAATAGGTGTCATCTTATCCTGCTGCTTATTCATCTAAGAGTCAGCCTAGAAGAGATATGGGCAAGGAAAGACCTCATATTAAATATCAGAGATAGAAAAGCCAGGGGTTGGCCAGGCACAGGGGCTTACTCTTGTAATCTTAGCACTCTGGGAGGTGGAGGTGGGAGGATCACTCGAGGTCAGGAGTTGGAGACCAGCATAAGCAAGAACTAGACCCAGTCTCTACTAAAAATAGAAAAAATTAGCCGGGTGTGGTGGCACGTGCCTGTAGTCCCAGCTACTCTGAAGGCTGAGGCAGGAGGACTGCTTGAGTACAGGAGTTCAAGGTTGTGGTGAGCTATGATCATGTCACTGTACTCTAGCCCCGGCGACCAAGCAAGACTGTCTCAAAAAAAAAAAAAAAACAACCCAGGGCCAAAAAGACAGAGGTAAATTTCTCTGTCTCTCTCTGAGGTTCCCTTTCTCTCAGAGGAATTCCCATACCAGAAAAAGCAAAACGCTGTCGAACATAGTAAGCAGCCTGGGATTTGAAGAACCTCATTATAAAAGCAAATGTTGGCCCTGTGGAAAAGAAAGCTGAAAGTCTGTTGGAAAGGTTGATTCATGTTAGAAGCCCATGGCTTCTCACCATGTTAGAGAAACATAGCCTATGCATAAAGGGAAACGCAGTGATGTTTCATCATACACCCCCTTCAGTGTCATCAGTTTTAGAAACCTGGAGTCAGAAAGCTTCTAGCCTTGCCTCTACTAAACCCTAGAAGAAATAGAACCAAAAATATCCTCAGTAACTTAGAGAGGTGGTGTCAAAGTAATAGTTTGCTACTCAATAAATGGAAGGCCATGGAGTGAACAAATATTAGAAAATAAAACTGTAAATTCAGTAAGATAGAGAGGCATGAGTGAGCCACTGATGACTAAAATAAGATTTTCCCAAAGTTTTCCATAGTTTATATATTAATTAGGAAAGACTTACTTAAAGTGAAACAAACAAAAACCCAACAATGATAACAACAAAATGTTAGTCATATTCCTCAGGGGGACACTGTGAGAGGATTCTTGCATCATAGTCTGCATTTTTCAATCTCCTTTGTTAAGAGTGTCATAGTCTAACATTATACAAATTAATAGAAAGTTTTGAATATGATTTTTGAATTACATATTTGTCTTCAGTCAGTTACACCTATGTTTGGAAGTCAACCTTAAAACATCTCTTTTCTGCAATATTAAAAAAAAAAAATTCTTCATGGGACCAGCACAGTTTACAACCAAGATCTGATGCAGGAGATTAACAAAGACATAACATTCTAAGAACCATGGCCTCTCTGAGAAAAGACTGTGTTACAGGATTATGCTGACGCTCAAGCCACATGGTTTATGAAGCAGAAAGAGAAAACAGGGTGCCCAAAAAGTTCTGAACCTGTGGATTCCATGGCTCCCTCAAATCCCTGCTGCTGAGAATAGCAATCAAGATAAAAGTTTGAATTTCTCAGGAGTAGTTCTAGTTCTAGTTAGAGCACCATTACATACATTCAGTCTGCTATGTAAACCCAGTTATTGACATTACGTATTATTATCTTATGCTCTCTTCCCTCCAGGATTTACTTTCATAAAGCAAAATCATAAACCAATCTCAGGGAAGGCAATGATGCCTTGATAAGTTATAGTATGAAAGACTTTTCTAGAACAGAGGGGTATGCCAGGACCCAGAGCTGGTCCATTATGGTGTATTTGTAAAATGAATTTTCCAGTAGACGTGGAATCAAAAGAACTTTGTAACTTCTCAACATCTCTTTCAATGTTATAAAGTCCAATTATATAGTGCTGCTGTCCCCAACCCTGGGGCCAAGGTCTGGTACCGGACTGTAGCCTTTTAAGAAAACAGGGCCATGCATCGCCGCCTGAGCTCCGTCTCCCCAACTTGCACCTCCTGCCCCCCCTGCCTGCCTCTCCCCAAACCCCCATCTGTAGAAAAATTGTCTTCTATGAAACTGTTCCCTGGTGCCAAAAAGATTGGGGACTGCTGATTTAGTGAAAAATAAATAAGGACCGTCAGACCTATCTACACCCACATCCCAAATTTGGGAGTTTTTAATCTCATAGCAGAAAAGAAGGGCAATAAAGACCCTACCACAAAGAGAGTAAATTGTTTAGCCTTTACCTTTGATTTTTTCTAGAGAAAAACCCATATGAGGACTTGAACACGATGGGGCTTTTTGGTCAGACAGAAATTTGAAATAATATAAAGAGGGAGACATTTCATTATTTTACATTGATGTAGTTCAAAAATTGCCTAATGTTTTTCTTGTGGGCTGTTAAATGAAATAGCTAATTGATTAATATAACAAAAAGACTTTTGAAAAACAGATTTTCAATTGTGTAAAGATCTGAATTCCTGAATAGAATTGGAGAGGAGAGATATTTATTCAGGGAATATTTGAGATTTAACAAGTTTTATAGGACTTTTCAATATTTTTTTTCAATAAAGTTTTACAGGAAATTCTTTATCAAGTTTTGTTAATCAATTTACAGGACATTTTAATATATATTTTTCCTCACTAAAAGGACACATTACATTCAGAAATAAACCAGGGAAGGCAATAAATAAGCAGGAAGAAGGAGGTTAACTTAGTGGTTAATTGGTTTTTTTTTATTTGTTTGTTTTTTTCAGACAAAGTCTTGCTCTGTTCACCCGCTGGACTGCCATGAAGTCAGCCTAGCTCAGAGCAACATCAAACTCCTGGGCTCAAGTGATCCTTCTGCCTCTGCCTCCTGAGTAGCTGGAACTACAGGTGCCCCACACGACGCCGGGCCAATTTTTTTTATTTTTAATAGAGACGGGGTCTCCCTCTTGCTCAGGCTGGTCTCAAACTCCTGAGCTTAAACAATCTTGCCTCAGCCTCCCAGAGTGCTAGGATTACAGGTGTGAGCCACTGCACCTGCCCAGCTTAGTGATTTGATATTTCATGTGGCTTAGTGTTTCTTTCTCCTACATAAAAAGAAGATAAAAGAAAACCAACCACATCCCATCCCTGAAAAAAAAAAAAAAAGATTGAGAACTGAAGACGAGCATTTATTCAATGTGTCTAGTGTCAGACAGTGGAGGAGGCACAGCTGGCTTGAGAAGTTAAGTCTTTAGATACCCGGGATGATTTTTACCAAGTCTCAGTGTTCCTCGAATTAGGGCTTTGTTTCAAATTTTTGAACCAAGAAATTTACAGGAATCCTTAGAATCACCATTTATACCACCTCTGTTTGATACCTTTATACCAAAAAAAAGCATTTTTTTGGTGTTTAAGCTATTAACAGGAATTGGAATTAATTTATCTTTCATCAGTGTTCACGTAAAATAAAGCTATGAAATTATAATAAAGGATACCTATAACTACTTCATTTTTCTCCCTACTAAAAAAAATGGAGCACCAGTTGGGAAATTCATGTGTAAATTTTTATCTTTAAAAGTAAAGCCAACAAAATTAACAGTAAAAGCAGCAACAATTTGGTGAAAATGGAATTTAAAAATGAATTGCCATTTTTACAAAATTACACATTTAGAAATCATCAAAAACTGTGGCAACTGGTTAGCAAAACACACATTTCACAGATACTTGAACTTCAAAAACAAATGCTTTCTTTTCACCTTATTGATAAAGGAATGTTTTAAAAACTGAAACTCACTTTTGAGTAAACACTAATATTTTACACTTATTCATAAATCTTAAACATTTTTTGTCAACACAAAGTAAAACTACAGAGTACATAATTTATAATAAATCAATACCAAAATTTAAATCTTCTGCCTTTATAAATCTTCCTCAGATTCTGAGTTTTCTAGTAGTCTGTTATTTTTGGCCAAATTCTATTGATTTCTTATCCGACCTGTACCACTCACTGTAGGATGGAGTCTTTCATATTTTGTTTCACTTGAAACTTCTTATTACCAAGATTCAGCAGGTCAATAATGACAGAAAAAGTCCATCCAGAAAAATAAGATTCATTTAGACATTCTATTTGGACAGCAGAGGGCAGAAGAATCACTGGAAGTGAAGGAATTCTATAAATGTATCCTTGTGTATCCTTGACTTTCCAGGCTTATTAACATTGCAGAGCAGTGATATCATGGTAAGGCTAAGAGTTTAAGTTTCACTTTTTGTCAGAGAAGTACAGCATTCTGTCAAAGCCAAACAATGAAAGTAACCATGGCAAGCTGAAAGTTGCAGTGTTTATTTAACCGAGTGATAATGCCAACAGAAGTCACCACTGGGAGAACAACTTTGAATTCAATCTTAACAGCAAAACAGATGCAGGAAATATAAAAGCAAAAGTTACCTTCCTAACAATCTATTTAAAAATTTTAACTTAAGTGTAAAAATGGCTTTTTGTAAAGGTTCTAACCATTTCATTGATAGCAAATTATTCAACAATGCTTTTATTAAAATAAGATGTATTTCCCTGAATTATAATAAAAGAAATGACAAGTGTAGTAAGGTTTCAAAACTTCATTTTGACTTGTGTAGAGAATAGATCAGTCCCTATAAAAATAATGTAAGGTTCTGTTTGGTTGTTCATTTTTAACTCTTTGAAAGGAGAACGAAATGGAGGTTAATGGCTTTTGACATGGAGTTAGGTAGACCAAGTTTAATTCCAATTTAACCACTTTACAAGCTGTGAGATCATGAACATGTGTTTATTTTTATTGGGCCTTTTCTTATCCATAAAATTGGGAAAATAATACCTACACTATGTTGTTTTAAGAATGTACTGAGATAACATGTAAGTGCTTATTACAGTGTCTGGATCATGAGGAGTGTTCAGTAATGATTTTTGACTACAATGTCTAAGCTGGCGGTTTGCAGAAAATAGAAACAAGCATAACATCACATAAACAAAAATTATTAAAATTAAAGCATTTAAAAAAAAACAGATAAGAGAGAATGCCAGGAGGTAATGTAAAAATAAATGCGGTTTCAGGTGGCACATTCAACAGTATAATGATCTAGTGATTGTGAAGGAATAGATGAATAATTAGGGATTATTAAAGAATAGGGAGAGAATACTGGTCAGAAACTCCAACATCCCTCTTCATTCTGCTGTTTTTGGCAATGTGATATTGGGAAAGTTACTTAATATTCTGGGCATCCATTTCTTCCTCTGTAAAATGAAGGTAAATTATGTGGTCTCTATCATCCACTCCAGTTCTTACATTCTCAAATTCTACTAGTGTAGATACTTGATATACTGTGAAATATAATTTCAATGATTTTATGTGTAGAGTTATTTAAAACAGTAAAGTTCATTTATATAAAGCATATTTGTGTAATAGTTTTTCACGTCAGATATATGATGCTTCTAACTTCAACATCAGAATGCCAAATATAAAATAGAATGCAGAAAATCAGATGATAGCATTATATGAAAACAAAAAATAAGATTAAAAATGCATAAAGAAATAATGAAGTAAAGAGGCTACCTATCTATGCATGGTTTTAGACATTTTCAAATTTGGTCATAACGATTTCAAAGAGAATATACAAGTATCTAGTTACTTGCAAATAATTACTATCCTTTAGCTACCGTAGCTTTCTAGATACAGCCTGTAAAGCTGTTAGTAGGAGTGGTTGTTACTATTCTTACACAGAACCAATTGGACAGGGTTGGTCACTAAAAACTATTTTAAAATATCTGACTATTATTATTTTTATACTAATAAATTTATACTGATTTATGTGATTGCTCCTCATCTAAAAACAGCACAGATATAGTCATGTTTAATTCAGTACAATCAGAAGGAACCTCCTTTCCCCATTTTGAGCAAGATTTTAAAAATCTCTCTAAGTTCTATAAAGTGCTGTAATTTACCTGATCAAAAAGAGTTTTCTAGTGGAGTCCTCCAGAAAGACACTTTGTCTTTTTGTTTCCATTATTGATTGTAGCCTTAATAGGGGCTACAGATAAAAGATTAGTTATAAGGCACAATTCTCTAAGCTCAACTTCGGAAGCAAATGTTCGCATATTTAAAAAATTCTCATAGGAAATCTATGAGAAACATTGATGTTGAGAAAGAATTGAGAAATAATGTTAAATGGCTTTTCTTCAGTCCTAATTATGCTTTTCAATTTTCCCACGTTGTTAGAAAGAAAGTTAAGTATCTTTGATGGTTTAGATATAGACAATTTGCTAAATAATTTTGAACTTTTCAAGAAAACTTCTACAGTGTAAACACTATATTTTGAGTAGTGAGCAGCATAATTTGGTGCTTCTCATTGATGAAAAGTACTCCTCACTGACATTTATGTTTTCCTATTTTGGGGGAGTCACTTATTCACAATTCAGATAAGTGCTGTGTACTTATGAGGACAGTCACGTGCATTCTCCTCAAGCCTCACCTGACACTCGTAGCTCTTCAGGCAGGAGCTGACAGCAACCACCTCTACAACATCTCTAACTTACACAATAATTGGATAGTAAAGTAACCTTGAGGCATTTTAGTTTTCTGAGTATTACAAGACTCAACTGCTGTGTCTATATATGCTAAAAATTTCTTGTAACTAATGTGGATAGTCTCAGCTTTAAATTCTTTCTCCTATAACATTCAGATAATTGAAAAAAAAATTCATGTCCTGAATGGTGACAGTCTCTTTTTTTAAAAACAAACTCATGTAGAAACAGTTTAGAATGTGATAGTCTATGATACTTAATCCAAAAATATTAATAAAGTAAAATTTCCCCATCTAGAGGTCTTTTCCAAATTTTAATCTCTCTCTCTCTCTCTCTCTCTCTCTCTCTCTCTCTCTCTCTCTCCCTCTCTCTCTCACACACACACACACACATAAACACACAGGTAAAAATCTTCCATGGAAGGTAAAAAAAAAAATTAACATATTTTTAAGTACAGTATCATAGTATAAGAACTAAGATAGTGTTATAAGAACCAAGAACTTGGAGCTTGGGGTTAAAACCCAGCTCCATCATTCACTAGCTTTGCGACCTTGGGTAAGTTACTACACCTGTCTGTGCCTGATATTCCTCACCTGTATAAAGGAATTAATA
Source organism: Lepilemur ruficaudatus (assembly GCA_963574885.1). Classification (NCBI taxonomy): domain Eukaryota; kingdom Metazoa; phylum Chordata; class Mammalia; order Primates; family Lepilemuridae; genus Lepilemur; species Lepilemur ruficaudatus. The sequence continues at coordinate 30,273 of CAUYRT010095601.1, forward strand.
GCACCGGCTTCATTAAGGAATAATGTTAAATGGCTCCTCTAGGGTTATGAGAATTAAGTAACTTAAGGTTTGTAAAACTTTTAGAGGAGTTACCTGCACATCCTAAGTGCTATATTACTGTTTAACAATAAATAAATAAAACTAGAAAGTACAGCTTTGACATTCAAAGAAAAAAATAGTAAAAGAGAAAAAATAATAACCCAATTAAAAATGGGCTAAAGACTTGAACACACATTTCTCCAAAGAAGACATACATATGGCCAACAGGTACATGAAAAAATGTTCAATATCATTAATTATCAGAAAAATTAAAATCAAAACCACAGTGAGAGACCACCTCACATCTTTAAGGATGGATATTAGAAAAACAAAACACAAGTGTTGCGAAGGATATAGAGAAATCGGAACCCCTGCACACTGTTGGTGGGAATGCAAAAAGTCACAGTCATTATAAAAAACACTCTACAAGTTCCTCAAAAAATTAAAAATAGAATTACCATATGATCCAGTAATATCACTTCTGAGTATTTATCTAAAATAATTGAAATTAGGATCTCAAAGAGGTATTATCACCCTTAGGTTCACTGCAGCACTATTCATAATAGCCAAGATACGGAAACAACCTAAGTGTCCATCAGCCTATTGGCAGATGAATGGATAAAGAAAATGTGTTATATAAAATGAAATTCCATTTAGCTTTTAAAAGGAAGGAAATTTTGCACTATGCAACAACATGAATGACCCTTGAGGACATTATGCTAAGTGAAATAACACATTCACAGAAAGACAAATATTGTATGATTCCATTTACATGACGTATCTCTAATAGTCAAAATCTTAGAATTAAAGAGTGGTATACTGGCTACCAGGAGCTGGAGAGAAGGGAAAACGAGGACATACTAATTAATGGGCATGAAGTTTCAGTTCATCAAGATGAAAAAGCTCTAAAGACCTGCTGTACAAATTTGTGCCTATGGATAACAATAATGTATTATACACTTACAAATTTAAGAGGGTAGATCTTATGTTAGGTGTTCTTATCACAACCTCAAAAGAGAGAAAACAAAAAAGTGAATCCTAAAAATCATAATGTTATTTGAAAAAAAAAAGTTTCTACAAAAATAGTGATCACCTTATAATCAGACCAGAAAACATCCCTGAAACAAATTTATATTGAGGAATTATGAAAGGGAAAATAGAGATGGCTGTATAATGTACTTCCCAAATTTAATGATATTATATAACAGGAAGATGAAAAGAGAATTCAGAAAGCACAGCTATCAGCTGGTTCCCCTTTAAAAACGAACACATGAAAAGAGAAAAGACAATATTCAGTGGAATCTGATGGGTTAAGTCAACGTCTTTCTCAGAAATTTTGACCATTATTTTAGACCTTTTGGTAGAAATATTCAGAGTAAATCCAAAATGAATTAAAAAGGTATTTTACCCTCCCTAATATTAGGTCAGTGAACCAATCCTGATTTGTTTAAATAACTTAAACTGTTTTAATCATATCAACAGAATTTTAAAAAGCCATCCATTTAAAATGCACATATAGCATTTCAAACTGCAGTTGTTTTTCTTTTTAAACAAATGAATAAACCTGAAAATACATTTCTTGTTTTAACTGTGCCTTAAACATGATTTATCCTATTTGAAACGAATTTTGGACTTAGGGTTCTCTAAAATCTCTTCCCATCTAAACAAGGCATATTATTCCAAGATGTAATAAAATAAAGAAATGTGCATAACAAGAAAAGAGATAATTTAAGTGAATCATTATGATGTGATCTTTTCAAAGTAGAAGCAGAGATTAGAAGACTCTCTACCTATATAAAGAGCTGTATGTGAGGAATAAATACTTACTTGGCATTTCTAGCTAATTTACAATACTTGTCACTCTAGACAACTAAATCATTTTGATGGTTTTATAGACATATTAGGATAAGATCTATATTGTCAGCAGGTCTGCTTCTTGCAATGTAGTTCATTGTTTCCCAAAGTACTTAAAATTCTTTTTCAAAAGAGACATACTAAGTTTCAGTAAAGGATGGAAATGCTAATACATCAATGTAAATAAATAATAGCTATTTAAAAATCTAGAGTGCATGTTGCTGTGGCAAACAGCATAGTTTATTATAATAAAACTAGGAATAGGATATAGGCTTAAGAAAAGAATTTGATTATTAGGTTGAATACATACTGTACCAGGTCGTGGATAAGGAATTCTTCCATCATACTGCACCCAACGATGGTCTGCACTTTCCTTATGAGCATATGGACCATTAAAAACTGCTCTGATGTCAGCCATGCTATACACACAAACGGCAGAGCCTTTGAAGATGGAGCTGAAAGAAAGCAACATGATTTAATCATTCACAGATTCATTCAATCGCATTTAATGAGCACATACTATAACCAGGTGCTGTGGAAAAAATTTACTTAGCAAATTCTGTCTGACAAGTGCTGCAGACAAAATCTGCTTATGTCTTTAAGTTGCTTATAGCCAAGCAATTCTATTACAAATAAAGTGTGATAATAGCTACATTACTGATAACTATGTTTAACTAAGTGGCACATGGATGGCAAACCAGTACAGGGATGCCAGTTAAGTTTATGGGGAGGAGGTTTCCTGTAAATTGACACCTGATAGATAAATAGCAATTATCTAGAAAAACTGGAAGATAGGAATATGCAGAAAAAGAGTATTATATTTATCCACATTCTTCAATTTTATTTGAAGTTATTATAGCATAATGCTTTCCAAAGAGTTTATAAAAGTTACATTACCTACTTTTTCAAAAAGGAATCATTTAGATATATGAATAATAATCATGTCTTTCATCTGTTTTCTTAGAGTGAATGAATATTCATAAATATTGGCTGTTAAATAATTTATTCATATGAGTTTTATTAAACTGATTTTAAAATGTTGAAACAATCTTTTTTCTTTTGCTCCTTCTTCAATTCATAAGTTTATGTTTTACAGTAACATAATCTGACAATTAAAGTTATCATAGTTACACAGTATTTGCGGAAGTATTAAGAGACAAAAAAGCTCCATAGGAATTTTACAAATTTTTTCAAACTAATGATAAAAATTGTTAACACTCATCAGATTTTGTTTTTATTTCTGGAAACTAAAAAGACATTTTGAGTCCAAGACTTTAGGTGATTCTGTTCTTAAAAACAAGATCACTCTTTATAATCTAAGAGACCTATTATTAATATCTCAGCCTTACCCACATGAACTAATGATTCTCTGGCATGAGTAACTCAATTATTAATATTCTTGGAATGACATTAATGGCAAACACTGAGAGGTAATGGTCAACAGGCAGTTGGGAGAAAACTAGCTGCTAAGAAGAAAGGTGGAATTCTCATAAAATCACATAATCTGCCTATGATATTTTAAAGAAATGGTACATCATGCTTAATGGCATTGCCATCATGGCAGGTTAATTATGGCTTCTCGCTGAACGAAGGATGTGATGTGCATTCTGACATTACCTCAGTCTTCGGGACGGCATTAAAATAAAACAATAAAGTACACAAAGAACAAAGAGCTCACTTGTAACTTCACACTCTGGGTGGGCAAAAAATAGGAGAAAAAATGAACTATCTTGGGGCTACATTTTCCTGGCACATATCAGTGCCTTGTGTGTGGAACACACAGTGACTTCAAAGAAAGTTCCGTGATTGGAAAGATGCCAAGAGAACTAGAGCTGAGATACTTAACTTGACTAACTACAGGCACTTCTTGCACCTTTTTATATTCAGATATAAATTAACAGAAAAATGGAGTTCAAAATAGCAGCTTCTTAGAGTATCTTTATTCTCATATTTAATATTCACATTCTGTATCTTATAATTAATGAGATAGTATTTTGTGTTCTGATATATTCTGAACCTATAGTGCATTTCAGCTTATGAATAAAGTATTGTGAACTAAATGAGATCACGTTGCAAAAAAATTAAACTATAATTTGCATATAAAATAGTTCAAGAATTTATTCAAAATGAGACAAGATCAGTTCTTCAATACCAATATCAATACCTTCAATTCCTCCAATGCTAACATTTATATACATTGATAAAGATTGATAGCAGAGCTGTGGGAAAAAAGTGAAAAGTATTTCCAAGAATGTAGGCAGTAATATGCAACAGGAGTAAGAATGTGCTTTGAATACAGGCAAGTGAAAGTTAGTGAGCTAAATAAAATTGAGGCAGCAGGGCTCAAATATTCTTTGAGAAAGCTTCATAGATGCTAGTACAACTATTAAGAAAGTCAGAGAGTCGCAATGATAAGTACAGGAGAGCATTATGCAGAAAGAAGATAAGAATACAGGGGTAGAAACTAGGAAAACATCTTCACTTCTAGTTCCATCTTTAAGAAACACTAAGTGAAAAAGTAAAATGAAAAAAATGCATATGATATGCTACTACAAAGGCAGGAACAAAAAAGATGACATAACTCTACTGGCTTACATACATATAAATTTGTTTAAAAGGTTTTAAAGCATTTTGTTGAACATACCTGGTGGTGGTAAAGACTCCGTATACTACAGGATTTCTTTCATCTCTTGTAGGGAGTAAATAAATATCTTCTATTAAGGGGGAAAAATAATTATTTACTGTATTTTTATTTTTCAGTATTACATGCTTGATTTTTCTTTAATAATGCAATATTTCTGAAATTCTCAATAGTATACAAAATTAAGATAACAGAGTCACTATATTATTCCTTATGAAATTAAGGGTAAAGGATTGGTTTTTGTCACTAGCTATGTGACACTGAGTTGGGCATTTAATCTCTTAGATGTTTACTTCAATCACTTATAAATGGGATGATTTGATTGATAAATCTCTATGGCTGTTTCCATTTACAAATTTTGAATTTTATATAAAATAGAAACCAGAAAAAAGTATGTAATTTTTACCCTCCAGTGTAAAAAGCTCTTGTCCTGTAATTGTGTCAACTTATTAGTAATTCAATTGGTAACAGTATGAAAATAGTTACACCTGTAATTAGTACAGAATTGATAGTAAATTAAGTGTAAATAATATTCTTTGAAATATTATTTAAGATGTGAGTGATTATATACAACATGAGAGGTCATGCACAAATACTGAATATATACTTTAATACTGTAAAGCATACTGATGAAATCATCAATGATATAAATAATCATTTTTACATTTTACGTTACATGGCAAAACCAAAAACAAGTTCAAGAAGATAATGACACTGACTTTATATACAACCAAAAAAAATGTTTTCTTTAACTTGGGAGGAGCTTGTGGAGGAGCGAAGAAGATAAATGAAATAGAAGAACCTGTTTATTGCTTCTCTGAGTATGCTTTTCGTTAGCAAGTTAGAGGTTCAGAGTTCACCACATCTCCCGTATTCTCCAGCAGAGGGCATCGCAGAATAAAGAACCCAAGTCCTGCCTACAGAAGGTGCTTCCTACGAAAATGACAGACTGCATGGAGAATATATGGATTTTGTAGTCTTAGAGCTCACGCCTTTCTGTGTCTTGCTGTAGTTTTGTGTCCTTCACTTACTTTGAGAACAATTACAAAGAGAGAGGTTACTTCATTACAATGTATGCCCAGGCCTAGAGCACCTGCTCGTGCTTTGTGTGTGCAAATTTTAGTAAGAACTACTCCTACACTCCTATGTGCTGGGCTATATATAATCAGGCATTTGGTGTTAAAATAAAATTCATGCAGAATTACTTAATTAGGCATTAAGGCTTTTCCAAGAAAGGAGGAACATGTGACTTACGGAGCTCATCAAAATAAGTATCTGCCCCATCACTTCCAGGAATTGAGCAAATCAATCTGGCCTTAAGAAAAGTCGTCCATTTGTTTATCAGGCTGCGTTGCCCCCCTACATCATTCTGGAAAATGAGAAAAAGAATAAAGATTTACCAGCATGATTCTATCACGAGCCCAAACTGGTGGCTATCACAGGTAGTGTCTTATTAATGTCAGTGTTTACAAAGACACAGAACCTAGATATTTAGTCCTTGCATTTAAAATAAGGGAAAGGGAAATTTTGTCCCTCAACCTTAAATGCTTTTCTCATGGCTACATGAATGCAAGGCAAGCAGTTTGGTTCTACTGAATGAGTAGATGCATGCCAGACCACGGTGAATAAGGCACGCTTGGAATTGAATCCCATCTCTGCCAATTATTTGCTCCATGACCTACAAAAGACTATTTAATTTTCTAAGATTCTGTTTTCTCATTGATAAAATATGGTAAATTCCTTGAAATATCATTAGTTAATGTCTTGAAATATGATTAAGTTTTTAATGTTGGTATTATTATTTCTTTTAGAGATGGAATCTTGCTATGTTGCCTGGCCTGGAGTGCCAGGCTACTCACAGGTACAACAATTGCACACTACAGCCTTGAACTCCTGGCCTCAAGTGATTCTCCCAAGTAGCTGAGACTAAAGGCACATGCCACAGTGTGTAGCCGAAATATGGTTAGTTTGATGATTGATTAATGGAAAAAGTTGCGTAAAGTGCTTAGCATAGTGCCAACAAACTTGAATTCAGTAAGTGCTAGTACTGACTTGTATATTATTTATAGGATTAAAAACAATATTTGCATCCTTTAGAAGTCTGTCTGTATAAAGGCTTAAAAATGGTCTTTTCCAAATTTAGTGTCCTACTAATTAAACATCAAGGCAACATAAATATATATATAACATACATATAAAAACAATCCTTTTAAGAATATTAATCTATATTTTCCATACTTTATTTTTACTCTAGGATATTTTATTAAAAATGTTCTTCAGATATTAAGCAAATCATAAACATTTAAATCAACTAAATAGAATAAACAGTATTATGCTATTCACTTATTCAGCATAAAAAGATATATTTCTTATTTTTAAATTAATATACTCATGTGAACACTAAATAATCATAGTTTTTCATTTATTGGACTCAACTAGCTCTTCTCTGCTTTTAATAAATAAAATGAGACTGATTAATATAATAAATATATTAAGTACTTAAAATTACTTTTGGAGCCATGTTTTCCATTAATCTATTTACACTGAAGTATAAATGATACAAAACTTTTCATCCTTCAGTCAGTCTATGTTCTATAAAGTTAATAAAAAGTTAACTGTTAAGTTTCAAGTCTGAATTTCTAGGAACTATCTTCTCTGTGCTTCTTTTATCTCTGAAATTAAACTAACTTAGAGAAAAGCATTAAATGACTACTCCAAACAAGAGAATTCAAAGGCATATAAATACTTACTATTCTTGAAAAAAGGGGGAAGGAGAGAGAGAAGGGAGACTGGAGACCATAGGACTTTTAATTTTTATTTTTTTATAGCCTTAGCACCTAACACAAAGGGTGTACCTATTGTATGTGACACCCAGAGTGAATCATTTTTTATATTCCCTTCCACTACACAACAGAATAATTTTCAGTAACAGCTCTGTAAAAAATAGCAATCATTATTATAGTCTTGATTTGTTCTTTAGGTTTAAAACAAATAATGATTCAAAAACAAGAATAAATTTGAAGTTTAAAAGCATTAAAATTCAATAAAATATTTCATGTATGAACTAAAAAATTGGCACTTGTATGAACAAAGTATCATACCTGACAGTTTGCACTATATCTCACTGTTTTAAATTTTAAATTACTTCAAATTATTATGAGCTTACTCTTTGACCATGTGTGTAGCTGTGTTTATGTGTGCTGGGGGCTGACTATACATATACATGTCCATATATACATATATGTGATAGAAACACATTGGTAACGACAACAATCATTTAGAACCTGGACCAACAAGGCTCTTCCAGCTGTATTTTGTCACTGATACAATTTAGAATTGCTGACACATGGTAATAATAAAAAGCACGATAACTTTTAGTTGGTTTTCTAATAATTTTTAATTCTCACGAGATAATGCACTCCCTAAGTCCCTTCACTCAGATATGTCACTAACACCCTGCCTGTCAGGCATTTAATAAGTGCATGTTTAACAGTCAACAATAGTTAAAAATAAAAGATAGTATTGATAAAAGCCTTCAGAAAGCCCAGGAGTTTGAATCTCCTCTGAAATTCTTTGTAGTGGGAAAATGAGAAAAGGCTTTATTGAAGAGTTAGATTTAATACTGTGTCTTTACAATGATAGGTGGAGTCAGACTACATATTCAGAGATTGGTTCAGAAAATACGTTCTAGAAACTAGGGGAAAAGGTCAATGGGTGGAACAATCCAGAACATGTAGGGAGAACCAAGACAAATTGGGTTTAGATGAAGACTGGGATCAATTAAAATGGTGGACAAAAATGTTATAAAAGTAAACTGGGGTAAGATCAAGGAAGGCTTTAATGCCAAGCCAAAGTGTCTGTATGTTATTAAGTACACAGTGAAGATTTAGTAGTTGGCAAAGAAGTGAAATATCAGAGTTCTCATTTGAAAAGAAAAAAATACATAATATATTCTGTATAATGACCCTCTTATAACAAGCATGTTGGTAATTGCTTTTTTTTTTTTTTCCCTGTGAGACACAGTCTAGCTCTGTCAACCTGAGTAGAGTGAAGTGGCATTATCACAGTTCACTGAAATCTCAAACTCCTGGGCTCAAGTGAACCTTTTGCCTCAGTCTTCTGAGTAGCTGAGACCATAGGCGTGTGCCATGACACCTGGCTAATTTTTTTCTATTTTTAGTAGAGATGGGATCTTGCTCTTGCTCAAGCTGGTCTTGAATGCCTGAGCTCAAATGCAGAGTGCCAGGATTACAGGCATGAGCCATCACGCCCGACCTGTAATTGCTCTTATATTTTGTATATTAGTAGCATTGCTCAAAAATAAAAATAATATTTCAGCCAGCTATTGGAAAATTTCAGATGTTTGCAGATGTGAAGGCAGGTTTTTCCAGATATGACTTATTTTTAAAAATAATATCCTCAGATAATTTTATAAATAGAAATCTAGTTAATAAAAAATGTTGACGTTTCCTCCTAATGTTATAATGAATTCTGTGTTCACACACAGTGGAGTTCCAGCAAGAAAATGTGCATCTGGAATTAGAAGAAAATAAGAGATTTTTAAATAAATTTTAAAAATGTAAGCTATTTCCTCACCTTCCTCATGACCCTTCATTTATATCTTTTTAAAGGCACGTATCTAACCTTCCTATGTTTTTTAGCAGATCTCTATTTGTACTAGGAAGACCTTAGTAAATTTTTTTTATTTTAATGTATTCTTATTTTATATTTATGGTATTTATTATATTTCCCTTGCCTGGATTTGTATATTTTTAGAGGGTCAGCAATGCATACTAGAAATAGTGTTGATTCAATATATATAAAGAAATGCATCAGTGATCATGAATATAATGCCAGGGACTATATTTGGTTTACTGCTTTCCTCTTATTACTGAGTAGGTGCTCAAATTATTTTGCTAAATAAATAAATATATATTTGGAATATTTACTTAATGACATTTGTTTAACAGGTATATATAACACTACTTCATCATAAAAATGAGCAATCACATTCTCTTCTAAACATTCTATTATATAAAAGTGACAATAAATGTTCATTTTCAAACATTTCCCCTCTTTCTATTTGCAAATATCACCCATATTTAAATTTAACATGAAAAAATTATATTTTACTAGCTCCAGATTTGTTGGCTAGGAACAGCATTTATACTGCACCTACATTCTTTTTAACATGACAAAGTAGAAATTGCAATTTTTGAACAAAATAAACTTTAAATGCTCTTGCCTACCTCTCCAGAAGCCTACCCCTCAAGGAATAGAAAGATAAAAACAAAGCAAAAAGCCCAGGTCAAAGATGAAAGCCACCTGCTGTCAACAGGGAAACAAGTATAGTTTCTGGGATAATAGCTCTTAGGAATGGATTATAAGCATCTCATGACTGGATAGTAACTCTTACAGACATCCAGAAGCATGACCTGCGATAGCAAAGTTCAATTTACAAGGATTGTATTTCTCCTGTAGGGAAGTGTCAGTTGGGCTGACTTTGTTGACCAGCTCTCACTCTCTGGATTTGTTTGCAAATCCACACAATCCCCTCTAAGAGCTTTAAGCCCAGAAGAGAGCTGAAAGGGAGGTAACCACTTTTGTACTAAATTGTCACCTCCTTGCTTATTTTTGTGAAGTTCTAAAGAATACAATCGTCTCACCAACACAATAGATTTATTATGGAGATGTCAGAATCAGCAGCTCTTGGTCACCAGTCACTTGTATGTGTCTCTACACTATTTATCACAGCCCCTTTGTGGTTAGGTTGCCAAAAGCCTCCACACTCTCTACACAAAGATGCAGATGAAAGTAACAAAGAAATTAAATATAAACAAGCCTGATCACATGTGTTCAATTTGGGTGGTGAGTACCGAGGGTGCCTGTTTTCTTTGTCTCTGTAGTTTTTTACACGTTTGCAATATTTCTTAATTTTAAAGTGATGAATAAAAAGAGAAAAAATAAAGACAAAACACAATTTGCAATCCTTCAGCAGCATTAAAATATAATATCTGCGAGTCATTAGATAGGGTGATAGCTGCAAGTTATGAATTACTGTGATTTCCTAATCACAGTATCTACTAATAGGTAGATCAGTCATGAGTCAGGCTAATAGCATTACATTTTCCTTCTACTGTCCCAGTAAACTCAAGCCCTTATAAGTCTTACATAGACATGTAGAGTAGCTAGAAGCTGCCACACATGAACTTTTATTGAGTGTGTCTTTTGACCTTTGGGTCACTATGCAGGGTCTTCTGTTAAACACGATTTTATCTGTATATACTGTTCTCTTTAAGGATCTCTCAGTACTTTATAAATATTGTCATTTTCACCTACATATTGGAAAACAGAAGCTCTTGGAAAATGCAGTAATTGACTTTCAGCACCTATGCTCTTAAATCCAGAACATTTTATAAAATCAATGAAGTCTCTAAGACATTTGAAAACATGTTTTACTCTGTTAAAATACTAATGTGCATTTAGAGAGGTTTAACTATATTAATGAGTTTAAGTTGAAAGACATCAGGCATTTCAAATCAATAGCCCCTGGAAAATGACACACCTTAAAAACTTTAAAAAAGAAGTTTGATGCTGGAGTTAGAGGTTATAAAATCCCTTTTGCTTAAAATTTACTTCTTTAGCCTAATGCTGCTCTTCTTCATCTTTATGCAGACAAGGGAGTGGAATTCTCTGAAACACTTGGAAAACCATAATCTATGCACCTTTTGCGTGCCCCTTCCTCACTACCCATTAAAAACATTCATTCTCATAGATTTTAGCTTGAATTAACAATACCCACCTTCTTTTGAAGTGGGATATAAATACTACAGTATTGTAAATCAATAAAAATCTTATTCCATCACTGAAACTGTCACATTGAGACAAACACACAGACTTTCTATTGACCATTTTTACAAATTTAACAACAAAGGTTAGGAAAATTTAGTACCTTTGTGTTTTTGATTTAATGTCTGTTATATTTCAATAGAAACATTCATATTCATTGTCTGATTAGTCATTTATAATAAATCTCACAGCAATTATACAATCTTCTCTCTGTGCTGCCTCAATCTTCACTGAGTTATTTCTAGGGACAGATTTTAGAATGTTTCTTTGAAAACTTAAAACAAAAGATCCGCCTGAGGCACTGTAAATAGATAATAATGATAGGATAATACAAACTCAGGGTGGCCTATTTACAAGCTTGAAACTAATCATGATGTGGTAGAAACAAGAAGTGAAAACTGGAATAAGACCCCAAGAGCCTCATTAGAAGGGTACACCACATATATTAAAATATGTCACTATAATGCAAGGAAGAGCTTAAATGAAAATATTTCAATACATTAAATGAACAAATGGAAGACAGTGAAGTTGTGTACACTAAATCAAATGAGAAAATTATGTTGTACTTTCCTTTTCAGCTCAATGAGTCTTTTGCAATAGTTGCAACACTGTGACTATGTTTCACATAACTGGTTCATTGGGATAAAAAAAAGTTCTATCCACTAAAAAAATAAAAGCAAAAAGAAAGAAAGAAAGAAAATAATAATAATATTAATCAGGAAGAAAATGGCTATGAATTGTTTTAAGTCTTCACATAACCATATTCGGCAGTGAACTCAGGTAAGTAAATTGTAGAACAACTATGTAACATATAGAGAAACATTTAACATGTAGAAACAAATATCTCTTCATTTATTTCCTTGACAAACTGAAGTTATAGTAAATATTTTTTTTAAGTAAAAGAACTTTATAGGCATCTTTTCTCTTACCAGAATAAGATCTATTGGCACTTGCTTTTCACTGTTTTCAGAGGTTTTAATGCCTTTGTTTTTTTTTACTTAGGAATCAAAAATAAATTTTAGACAACTTGACAGCCAAGAACATAGAGTCTTTTACTTTACCTACTAATAATCTTGAGATACCTCAGTAGCAGAGGAATCCAAAACATACAAATGCAACCATCTAAGACAAAGGGGAGAGGAGAAAAACATGAAAAAACAACAAACCTTTATGACAGGTGTTGAACACACTAGCTTTAAAGGGAGAAATGCTATAGAGATTTTCAAGGCAAAAAAAAAATTCTTAAAAAAAAGTAGTGTTTAGAGACAACTGTTTGTGATTTGCCATTGGAGAACGACAAAGCAAACAGAAATGGAGAACATGTTTTTCGAACTACTTCAAACACTTGTAAAGATTATTAGAAATGCAGGACTTGGGTACTACACTATGCTGAAGAGCTTGGTTTCTAAGATTTAGCACATAAAATTTGGTTAATCTAGGCAAGTTAAGCAGTCTTTTTCAGGTAGAAAGCAGAGTTCATTAAATTAAAAAAAGGAAAAAAGGCTACAGCAAACAGTATAAATCCCTTCCTAGGAATTCCTCCGACAGGAAAACAGATGGAAGTGAAGCAAGAGCACATCTGTAACTTGTGGGCACTAAATCTCTCATTTAGGTTGTAAGTGACACGCTGAAAGTAAGCACAAAAACCACAGCTCAACAGAGATCAATAAATAAGGAGAGTGTCATCAGCCTAAGAACACAAATCTTCAAAGGCAGTAATTGTCCAAATAGGACCATATATCAAAATAGACAATGCAAGTGGAATCGAAGCAAAGGGCTAGTAATGAGACCCCAGGCAAGTTATGTGAAAGGGCCATCCAAACTGAATTCCTGGCAAGGACAAAAGGAAATAACTGCAAACAAAAAAGAGAACTGGCATAACCTAAAGCTGGAATCTGGAGAGGGCTAGCATAAGTAAGCTAATGGACAACTCTTCCAAAAATGAATAGAATCCAAAAGTAATGCAAAACACCCTCGAGGTGAAAAATTGCAAGCAAGCCTCACTGAAGGGACTGGTATTTCCATACATTAACTTATAAGGTGAGTCTTCAAGGAAAACACACACATACACATGTGTGTGCACACACACACACACACACAGGGTAATAAACATCACACAGACATAAATAATGGTATCTTGAAAGTATTATACTAATTTGCAAAGTAAATAGACACAAATCTTTTCAGAGGGTTTATTTCATGCTGTTTTACTTTTTCATTCAGTCAGCATTTAATACCTTACCATAAAGATCTGTGTAATTTATCATCTATGAGATCAATTCTCCAGAGTATAAGTTGCACCACTTAGCGCTTCAAAATACTGACTGTTCCACAGAATCAAAGAATTATAGAGCTCAGCAAGGACTTTAGAAATCATTCAAGGCTAAACACCTTATTGAGAGGATTGAGTAATTAGTTTGACTAGAATATATTAATAATGACACTACTAAAAATAATTCGTTAGGAAATGTGTTCTACCATGTTCAATGATAAACATACTGAGTTTGAAAGATATTCTTTGGATGAAGGTACTTATTCTCAGGCTGTCACTGACCAATATTGCCATGTAAAACTATTATTTAAGTTTATCTTTATTTTGTAGGGTTTCTCCCCATCCATACCTCTTGGTCAAAATTTGTATTGCTGAAATTGTTCATACATTTTTCACTAAATATAGCTCCAAATTATTTTGACTATGTTCACAAATAAGATCCATCCTCAAAGTACAAATATTCCAAAAAATGAAGATAAAATGATAACAGTAATTTCAGCCTATAAAACTAATAAAATGTCATCTCTTCCCAAAAAGCTTTGGTAACTAACCTGTCCCTAATGGCCACTATACACACACTACCAACATCACCAACAACAACTTCTTCCACTCCCAAGCACAGTAAATTGATCTGGCTTCAAAAATGTGTATGCATGATGTGTGTGTGTGTGCATGCATGTGTGTGACTGTCGGCATTCGAATCACTGTAGTATGACCAGGTATTTATATGATTTACATGTCAATATTTTTTTTGTATCCAAATTCAACATTTTATTGAAGTATACTTTACATATCATGCGTTTACTCCATTTTAAGTGTACAATTAAATGATTATTAGTGAATTTACCAAGATGTACAGTTAATCACATAAATCAGTTTTAGAGGATTTCCTTCCCCCATTGAGACCCCTAATTCCCTTCCCCAACTACATTTCAAGCACG